>VSMD01134573.1:0-16131 GCA_008750895.1 Mirza zaza
AAACCTGTCCAGAGTATAAGGCATGGAATGGGACTTCGATGGCCCTTGATATATTCAGACACAGCAGCAAGGGCTGGCTGCGCCTCAGGGCTAATGAGGCATTGAGGAAAATCAATTCTGATTGTTTCTCCTAATGAGAATACAGACATGTAAATGAAGGAATCAAATCTCTCTCTGATATCTCTTGAGTTCCAAGTTTTAGAGACAGAAGGTTCTCAGTATTCTTGAGTATTTCAGAAGCTCATAAGAGCTGTTCAACATCATACCTCTGAGCAGATCCAAATCCACTTCCCCATGGTGGTAAGACAGGCCTGTTTGTGAACTCACTTGGTAAGCTCTGTGATAGGTTATACCAGGGAAGCAAGGAGTGGTGTTTGCCGAAGGCTGCTCCTATTAACATATATATAGGAATATTTTAGATCCGTCTTACAGTCACCAGTGCAGGCTCCTCAAATCCAGCCACATCACGTGAAAATGTCAGTCATCTGCTACCTCCCTGAGAGAGAAAAATCTGAGAATTACTAACATATCTGTGACACACAATTGTCCGTTCTTTCATTAGGTAATAACTAAGTATGTATTGAGCTCAAAATGTATACTAGTCCGCTGGAGATGTTTCATAAACTCTAAAGTAGAAATAAGAAGATAAGAAGGTAAATGAATATATGGCCAACTTTGAGGGTTAAATCTGAGATGAGATAGCTTCTTTCACATTAACGTTGTAAATTCCAGCCTAGCATGGTGGCTCACACCTGTAATCCTAGCACTCTAGGAGGCCAAAGTGGGCGGATCCTTTGAGCTCAGGAGTTCGAAACCAGCCTGAGCAAGAGGGAGACCCCATCTCTACTAAAAATAGAAAGAAATTAATTGGCCAACTAAAAATACATAGAAAAAATTAGCCGGGCATGGTGGCGCATGCCTGTAGTCCCAGCTACTCGGGAGGCTGAGGCAGGAGTTTGAGGTTGCTGTGAGCTAGGCTGATGCCACAGCACTCTAGGCTGGGCAACAGAGTGAGACTCTGTCTCAAAAAAAAAAAAAACAAAAACATTGTAAATTCCTTAAGTTTCAAGGAATTGAGGATTTTCAAAAATCCCTTTTTTGATTCCTCATCCCCCATCTGGGCCACAGTTTATCTCTCTCTCTTCTCTCTCCCTTCCCCCATCTTCCTTCCCCTTCGAAGTACCCAAAAGAATTTTCTACATTCCCTTTCACATTCTTCACTTTGATTGCCTCCTTATCCCACTGCACTATGCCCTTTCGCCACAGGATTGCAATGAATGTGCTCTTAACAAGGACACAATCCACATTTTTTTTACTAAGTCTTGTTTTTTTGGGATAACTATATTAACAGACTGAGTATTACTTTTCATGAGCTCCCCAAATATACATGTTTGTGCAGACTGCTTCTTTCATTTAACAACAAATCTGTGACAGTTTCCCAGGCTCTGGAGCATGATGTGCTGGACATAAATCCAAGCTGTCTCACTCCCTAGCTGTGCAGTCTTGGGCAAAGTTCTTACTCTCTCTGTCCTTCAGTTTCTCCCCTATAAAATGGGCAGTATCTGCATCTTCTACCTTGTAAGTAGTTGTATTGAATGACTCAATACCTAAATAGCACTTGGAACATAATACATTTTAGCCATTTTTCTTTCTTTTTCTCTATCTTTATTTGGCATTATCACTACTATTCCTATGGCTATAGACTGATGCTTACTCAGAATCAATGACCTCTGACATATGTTGTTAGTGTGACAAGCAGGTTACAAAACTAAATATATGATAAGACTTTATCTTTTACAGATAAATATATCTAATGTAAATGCATGTAGTTCTGCATAAATACATAAATACCTGCATAAGAAAACTTCTGAAAGAATATTACACAGATGAAAACATTAGCAGGGCTTACCTATGAGTTGTCTATTTGGGGGTGATGTTATTTAGCTCCTTTCCTATCATTTTTTTTTTTTTTTTGAGACAGAGTCTCACTCTGTTGCCCGGGCTAGAGTGCCGTGGCATCAGCCTAGCTCACAGCAACCTCAAACTCCTGGGCTCAAGCGATCTTCTTGCCTCAGCCTCCCGAGTAGCTGGGACTACAGGCATGCGCCACCATGCCTGGCTAATTTTTTCTATATGTTTTTAGTTGGCCAATTAATTTCTTTCTATTTTTAGTAGAGACGGGGTCTCCTTCTTGCTTGGGCTGGTTTCGAACTCCTGACCTTGAGTGATCCACCCGCCTCAGCCTCCCAGAGTGCTAGGATTACAGGTGTGAGCCACTGGTGCCCAGCCTATTTTTAACTATAATAAACACCTACTACTTTTGCAATTACACAAAATAATAAAATGGCAGGGAAACTTAAGCATTCTCAGCCCCATCCACAGGAAAGACACTGACATTTCAGAATGGGGAATGTTCCTGAGGTTCAGAAAGGGAGAGAAGATATCGTGGGAGCCTATTCTACTGTATAACAGGATATATTTTCCCCGAAATTCCGTATCACACCGATACTTATCAATGCTTTAATTTCTGCCTAGTTAACTGGGAAAAATCAACGTACTATTATTTGCTTGTATTTTCTTCCCCCCAAATATATATTGAGGTCCTAATCCCAAGTACCTGTGAATGTGACCTTAGGGTCTTTGCAGATGTAATCAAGTTAAGATGAGATCATTAGAGGGAGCTCTAATCCAATATGACTTGTGGCCCTAAAAGGAGATGAAAACGCCATTGGAGAAAGGCACACAGAGGCAGAACAACATGTGGTGACAGAGGCAGAGATTGGAGTGATGTCAGAGATTGGAGTGATGACTCTGTAAGCAAGGAAGGCAAGGATCTACGGCCACCACTGACTGGGACTAGGAAGAGGCAAGGAAGGGTTCTCCCCAGAGATTCAAAATGGGCAACGCCCCACTAACACCTGGATTTCAGACTGATATATACCTCGATTTTAATGCTTTGGAGACAGAAGGTTCTTGACATTCTTGAGTGTTTCAAAAGCATTGCATCCAGAGCTGTGAGCGATTAAATTTCTGTTGTTTTAAGCCACAACAAAATTTCTGTTGTTTTAAGCTACTGTGGTGTTTTATACAGTAGCTATAGGAAACTAATACAGAACCTTAGTTTTGTTTAGGTTTGGTTTTGTTTTTTGCTTTGCTATGATTTATAGTAAGGCTAGGTAGGGCGCGGTGGCTCACACTTGTAATACTAGCACTCTGGGAGGCTGAGGCAGGAGGATTGCTTAAGCTCAGGAGTTTGAGACCAGCTTGAGCAAGAGCAAGACCCCATCTCTACTAAAAATAGAAAGAAATTAGCCAGGCAACTAAAAATAGAAATACATACGCAAAAAATTAGCTGGGAGTAGTGGTACACATCCGTAATTCCAGCTACTTGGGAGGCTGAGGCAGGAGGATCGCTTGAGCCCAGGAGTTTGAGGTTGCTGTGAGCTAGGCTGATGCCACGGCACTCAACTCTAGCCTGGGCAACAGAGTGAGACTCTGTCTCAAAAACAAAAACAAAAAGCCCCAGTAAGGCTGTAGGTCTTATGATATGAGCAGGAGAAGCACTACTGGTTAGATGAATTTACTCGGGAGCCACACAGCCTGTGTGCAAATGTAAGCGTCACCACTTAATGGCCTTGTCCTTGCTGTGCCTCAGTTCCCTTATGTTTAAAGTCAGGCAGCAATAGCTCCTCTTCATAGGTTGTGGGGAGGTTTAAATGAGCAAGTATAGGGTCAGCATTTACAACAGTATTAGGCACTGAGGAAGTCAAAATAAGCATTAACCATTTTTGTCTTCATTTCACACCTAATTTGACCATTAGTGTTTCTACTGCCATTTTTATGATAATGTGGATATTTACTTATTAGCATAGATTTAACTTCATAATACATATTTATCATGGAAAAGCAATTTACAAAGCTGTAAGTAGGATATTATTTCTATTCTGAAATATAATTACATTTGCATAGTATAATTTCTGGAAAAATAAATATTCAAATGTTAACAGTACTTATACACGAGTAATAAAACTTTAAGGGTTTTTAATGATTTTATTCCTTTCATGCATTTTCCTTTTTTTTGAGACAAAGTCTTGCTCTGTTACCCCGGCTAGAGGCTAGAGAGCAGTGGTGTCAGCCTAGCTCACAGCAACCTCAAACTCCTGGGCTCAAGCAATGCTCCTGCCTCAGCCTGCCGAGTAGCTGGGACTACAGGTGCGTGCCACCACACCCGGCTAATTTTTCTATTTCTAGTAGAGATGGGGTCTCACTCTTGCTCAGGCTGGTCCCGAAGCCCTGGGCTCAAGCAATCCTCCCATCTCAGCCTCCCAAAGTGCTAGGATTACAGCCATGAGCCACTGCAACCAGCCCCATTTTCCATTGCTTTCTACAACAAAATTGTCTTGGTTTTGGAAGTAAAAAACAAAATAAGAATAAATACATATTCCCGGCCCTTTCCATAGGAAAGTGGCTCAGTATCAGGAATGGTAATATCCCTAAGCCAAGGGCATTAGGTACTAAGGTGGTCCCAGAACTAATTTATGAGTCAATTAACATGACAACCCCAACTGAGCAGCTTCAGGGAGATTACAGACTCCCAGAGGAAGGGCAAGCACATCTCTTCACTGAATCTGACATTCAGCAGTCAGATGACGTCTCCACATCCCCGGACTTTAGTGAAGTCATGAGATGAAAGTAGTTTCTTTCACAACATGCTTCTCTCTGCACTGTCCCAAATGAAGCCCCTCGAATTAACAACAGGCTCCTCTGTTTACCCACCTGTTTAGCCAAGCAGTGACTGCCACAGGGGAGGGAAAAGGGAAGGGGATCCATGAAATCGCCCACAGCTCAGCAGCACAGCTACCAGAGAGGGCGTGGGAATCCTTACACAGTGGGATGCAGGGGAAAAGTTGAGTCGCCGTCTCATTCAGCCCAGGGACCCAGGAGCAATCAACACATGCCAATTAAAACACCTGTGAAGTGCCTTCCTTTTGCAATTAAAAATAATAAAGGGAAAGGAAAATATACACATGCCCAGCACTTGCAATAGAAAATCAGATCAAGTTCAAAATAGGATGCCTTCCTAAACAAAACAAGAATTCAGGTAGTAGACTGGACACATAAAAACTAACTTCTGGCAATCACTGTCTCTTTTTGCACCTAGATTTCCCAGATTAGTTCCAGCTATACAGGAGCAATAATATGAATAAAAGATGGGAAATTGGGCCTGGATGATGGAAAGATATTTTACGTTCAAGATACGCTGTAACATTGTTTTGGGCTAGCTAGCACCTGGGAAACTCTAAAACTTTGAACACATCACATTTTAAAAAACGATGGAAAATAGTTTGTCCAGATTCTGTTCGTGTTCCCTACAGCATATAAACTGAGAAAATGGGTGTGTCTGTTTCAGTAAATCTGAAAGAGAATACACAAGACAAGGAGGAATATGGCAGGTCTTAATGTTAAGATGTGAGTTTGTATTTATTCTTTTTATGTTTCTTCTTTCCTCCTTTCCATCAGATAGCCAGGCAACTATAGACAAAATATGCAACAAAATAATACCATATTTCATGTAGAGATATATACGTATGTAATAAAAGTATAAAGAAATGTACTAAGAATGAAAAGTCCAGGCCCAGTGCAGTGGCTCATTCCTACAATCCTAGTACTCTAGGAGGCCAAGGCAGGAGGATTGTTTGAGGTCAGGAGTTCGAGACTAGTCTGAGTAAGACTGAGACCCTGTCTCTACTAAAAATAGAAAAATTAGCCAGGTGTGGTAGTGCGTGCCTGTAGTTCCAGCTACTTGGGAGGCTAAGGCAGGAGGATCGCTTCAGCCTAGGAGTTTGAGGTTGCAGTGAGCTATGATGACGCCACTGCATTTTACCCAGGGTGACACAATGAGACTCCGTCTCAAAATTTAAAAGAAAGGAAAAAAAATAAAAGAATGGAAAGTCCAAATTCATGTTAGTGATTACCTCTGTGTATTCACAGAAAAGGAGGCTAATGCAAGCAGAACAGACTCTGAGTTTCAACTGTTTATGTAATGTTTTAGTTTTTTGTTTTTTTTTTTGAGACAGAGTCTCACTCTGTTGTCTAGGCTAGAGTGCCATGACGTCAGCCTAGCTCACAGCAACCTCAAACTCCTGGGCTCAAGCAATCCTTCTGCCTCAGCCTCCTGAGTAGCTGGGACTATAGGCATGCGCCACCATGCCCGGCTAATTTTTTCTATATATTTTTAGTTGGCCAATTAATTTTTTTCTATTTTTTAGTAGAGACAGGGTCTCACTCTTGCTCAGGCTGGTTTTGAACTCCTAACCTTGAGCGATCCTCCCGCCTCGGCCTCCCAGAGTGCTAGGATTATAGGTGTGAGCCACTGAGCCCGGCCTATAAGTTTTTTATGTCTAAAATATTTCATTTAAAAGTTGTAGAAAATATAATTATGTCCAGAGATAAATATATAATTAATCAGCAATCCTACCACTTGTTAACTTAAAAAAAAGTGTCATGTTTATGCGTTCCTTCCATTACACTCTCTATGTATGCATCCATGGTGTATGCTCATTACTTATGGGTCTCATATATCTAGACACTCAACATTTGCCAGACAGCATGAAACCAGTTATTAAATGATTCCAAGTTTAAACCAAACTCTGACTCCCAAGTCCCCATCCCTAACCATTGAGAAAAACAAATTTTTCTATGTAAGGGCTGAGGCCAGCTCAGAGGAAGTGACTGCCCATGGTCCCATACACAACGATGGATCTGCCATTTGGGACACAGGTCTTCTGATATCAGTGTGTTGTAGAGCAAACTCATCTTTATGCTCTTTTTTAATGAACTTTTTATAGCTGACCCAGCCCCAATTCTTTTTTTTTTTTTTTTTTTGACACAGAGTCTCACTGTGTTGCCCAGGATAGAGTGCCGTGGCATCAGCCTACCTCACAGCAACCTCAAACTCCTGGGCTCAAGCAATCCTTCTGCCTCAGTCTCCCGTGTAGCTGGGACTACAGGCACACGCCACCATGCCTGGCTAATTTTTTCTATATATTTTTAGTTGGCCAATTAATTTCTTTTCTATTTTTAGTAGAGACAGGGTCTCGCTCTTGCTCAGGCTGGTTTCGAACTCCTGACCTCAAACAATCTGCCTGCCTTGGCCTCCCAGAGTGCTAGGATTACAGGCGTGAGCCACTGCGCCCAGCCAAGCTCAAAAAATTATGGAATGCTTCACAAATTTGCGTGTCATCCTTGCGAAGGGGCCATGCTAATCTTCTCTATCATTCCAATTTTAGTATATGTGCTGCCGAAGCAAACACTGTAACAGCTTAAATAATCTTATATGCCTGGGTCAATTCAAGAGCTTTCTGTAGACTTCCTTTTTTTTTTTGAGACAGAGTCTCACTCTGTTGCCCTGGCTAGAGTGTGGTGGCATCAGCCTAGCTCACAGCAACCTCAAACTCCTGGGCTCAAGCCTCCCAAGTAGCTGGGACTACAGGCACACGTCATCAAGCCTGGCTAATTTTTTCTATATATTTTTAGTTGGCCAATTAATTTCTTTCTATTTTTAGTAGAGATGGGGTCTCACTCTTGCTCATGCTGGTCTCAAACTCCTGAGCTCAAATGATCTGCCCGCCTCAGCCTCCCAGAGTGCTAGGAATACAGGCGTGAGCCACCACGCCCGGCCTGTAGACTTCCTTTAATATGTGTATCAACCACTCTGTCCAAAAGTTATAAAATTACAGAGGAGAAGGATGCTTAGGGAACATTGTAATACCTGGCAGTATAATCTGCACTGTTCTCATTAGCCTTTGCTCAGGTGGTAGGAATAAGAATAATAATAATAAACAATAGTAAAAGACAACAATAATTATAGGGCACATAGTAAATAAAGTGCTTTCTCTAGACCATGCAACCAGCAAGTAATGGTTCCCAGGGTCAAATCCAGGTCATTCTTACCCCAAAGCCCATGGCCCTAACCACTGTTTCTATATTGAGTATCCTTCTGTATTAGACCAGAGGCAAACAAAGGGAAGGGACTCACCCAGATCCTTTGGTCAGTTGATGGGTCTGGCAACTGAGATACAGGTTTGATTACTCCCATCTTCTGTCCAGCTGACCCATTAATATTTTTGGCTCTTCTGTACTATTTCTTCTTCCAGGGACTCAGTAAGAAATTCCTCTACCTTGTCACACTAGGCAAAAAATAAGAGATCAGAAAGTATGTGGAATCAAAGAAATGATGAGATAAGACCAATGATCACTTCTTCCTGCTACATTTCCAGATGCTCTTTGTTTCAAATCTATTTTATGGGGCACTGGTATTTTCTTCAGGAACTAGTAATCTCTCTTCTAAGAATCTATTCCAAGATACAATTCAAAAAGACATAAGCACAAGGTCATTCCTGGCAGAAAAAAATTGTAACAGCACAAGACTAGAAATAAGAGACATTCAGCAATGAGAGATTGATTGAATAATCTAAGGTACATCTACATCTTAGAGTTCCATTCAGGTAAAAGAAGCAATGAGAACTCCCTCTCTGTACTGCAATGTAGTGATCTCCAGAATATACTGTTATGTGAAAAAGCAAACTACAGAAAAATGTGTAGAGCTGCAGCTGTCCCATATAATAGCCATCGGTCACATGTGGCTGTTTAAGTTATTTAAATAAAATTAAAAATCTAGCCCCTCAGTTGCACTCACCACATTTCAGGTGTTCAACAGCCACAGGTAGCTAGCAACTACTATCTTGGAAATTTAGACACAGATTATTTTTACCTTTGTAGAAATTCTGGGTGGACTCCACTAATGTAGAATATGCTACCTTATATGTATAAAATAGAAGAAAGCTAATATAAATACTATATTTGCTTATACTTTAAAATTGGAAGGTTACCGCCTGGCTCTGTGCCTCACACCTGTAATCCTAGTACTCTGGGAGGCCGAGGTGGGCAGATTGTTCAAGGTCAGGAGTTCGAAACCAGCCTGAGCAAGAGTGAGAGACCCCGTCTCTACTAAAAATAGAAATAAATTAATTGGTCAACTCAAAAAAATTAAAAAATGGAAGGTTATAACAAAAATTGGTGAAAATCTTTACCTTTAAGAGCAAGAAGAAACAGCCCAGGATGGAAGCCGATGATGTATTTTCTCTTAAAAATAGAATACACGTATACTGGCTCCATGCACTGGAAAGATGAAGAAACATGACGAACCCAGTAGCACTGAGCAACTCTAGTACCTGAATTTAATCCCCTTAAAACATGTCCCATTGAAAGGAACCAGGCTCTCTTGAAGAAATGGTTGATTCCAGGTCTGGGTAGGAACTATACCAGAGGAGTCTGGACCAAATTATCACGTTCAAGAGTGTGTCAAGAAGACTCAGAAGCCAAGCTTTAAGGGACTCCCAATTTGAACATCAAATAAAATAATGATGACCATTGATTAAAACATATCAAACATAAAAACTTAGAGATCATGATGACACTCTAAAAGAAAAACAAAACAAAATTGCTCACCTTTGAAGGACCCTAGGGAAACAATTCAATATTTTGAAAAGTGGAAATATTGCAAAAGAAATAACTTTCTACTCTTTCTATACATACTATCCCTTGGTATAACCTAATAGTTGATGAGGGGAAGTTTCTTTAATAGAATAATTCCAGCTAATAAAGCAGAAAAACAATTACAGAATTGGAACATTATTACTCTTTTACAACCTTTAATGAATGCAGATCTAAGCAACGGTCTTCAGAGGCTGCAGAAAAATTGAGGTGAAAGGAGAATGAGAAACTTTAAAATGGATGGATTAGTTTAACAATACTTAAACCTAGTAATCAATCGTAACATCACAAAGGGAGAGGCAACTAGAGCAATGAGCCCCCTGTGTAACACTACAGGAATAAACAACATCACTTGAGGTACTTTTGACAAAAAAATCTCAATTGAAGCAAGCCTCCAAATCTAATACCAATTTAAAGAGAAAAGGAGGGTCCAAAGGAACATGATGAACATCAATATAAGGATATAATCAGCAAAATACACAGGACAAAATACTCAGTCTACTAAACAAATAAATTAGAAGGTGGGATACCACGGGGTACTCAGACATTTGGTCAAACACTAATCTGGGTGTGTGCAGGAGGGTGTTTCCAGATAAGACTAACATTGAATTGGTTGGTAGACTGAATAGAGCAGATTGCACCATTAATGTGGGTGGGCCTCATCCAATCGATTAAAGTGCTGAATAGAACAAAAAGACTGAGTAAGCACAAACTCTTCTGCCTGACTTCCTGAGCTAGGATGTCAGTCTTTTTCTGCTATTTGGGACTTGAATTGAAAATTCAGCTCTCCTTGGGCCTAGGCTGCCAGCTTTTGGAATGCAGCTTAAACCATCAGCTCTCCTGGTTCTCAAGCCTTAAGATTTGGACTTGTACTACCCATCAGATCTTCTGGTTTCAGGCTTGACAATGCAGGTCTTGAGATTTCTCATGTAAGCCAACTCCCTATAAAAAATCAGTCTCTCGGCCGTGGCCCACACCTGTAATCCTAGCACTCTGGGAGGCCAAGGTGGGCAGATTGCTCAAGGTCAGGAGTTTGAAACCAGTCTAAGAAAGAGTGAGACCCTGTCTCTACTAAAAATAGAAAGAAATTAGCTGGACAACTAAAAATATATATAGAAAAAATTTGCTGGGCATGGTGGCGCATGCCTGTAGTCCCAGCTACTCGGAAGGCTGAGGCAGGAGTATTGCCTGAGCCCAGGAGTTTGAGGTTGCTGTGAGCTAGGCTGATGCCATGGCACTCTAGCCTGGGCAACAGAGTGAGACTATGTCTCGAAAAAATAAAATCAGTCTTTCAAACTCTCTCTCTGTAAATATATATTATATATTGCATATAATATATATGTTTTTATATATTGTATTGGTTCCATTTCTCTGGAGAATCCTGAATAATACAGAAGGACTGTCTTTAAATTAAAAGAGACTTAACACTTCAGAGAAATTATAATTAAACCATAATGAGATGCTACCCCAAGTCAACGAGAACAACAAAAATGAAAAGCATCGAAAATACCAAGTGTTGATGAGAATATGGGGCAAGTAGAACTCTCACAAACTGCTGGTAGGAATAACAGATTAGTACTACTTTGATTAACTGCTTGCTGGTATCCATTGAGCTGAACATAGTTATACCATATGACTCAGAAGTGTCATCATATATTGGTACATGCTCAAAAGAAATGAAAATAAATGTCCATCCAAGAGAACGAACAAAAATATTCACAGCACCATCATTCATAATAACTCAAAAAGTAGAAAATACCCAAATCTCCATAACAATAGTGTGAAATGTCCAAATAATATAATGCTTTACACCAATGAGAATAAACAATCTATAACTATAGAAGGCAATAAATGTTAATTTCACACATATTAGGTTGATGGAAAGGAGTCACACACGAAAGAGCACATGCTGTATGATTCCAGAAATTTTTCTTCTAACCTCCCAATAGAGTTTTGGGCAGAAGAGGAATATCAAGGAATATCAACTCATTTCCCTTCCTTTTAAGGTACTTAGTGGCCTTTTTTTTTTTTTTTTTTTTTTTTGAGACAGGGTCTCCCTCTGTTGCCTTGGCTAGATTGCAGTAGCATACCTCACTGCAACCTCTAGCTCCTGGGCTCAAGCAATCCTCCTGCCTCAGCCTCCCGAGAAGCTGGGACTACAAGCGTATGCCACCATGCCTGGCTAGTTTTTCTATTTTTTGTAGAAATGGGGTCTTGCTCTTGCTCAGGCTGGTCTTAAACTCCTGAGCTCAACCAATCTTCCAGCCCAGCCTCCCAGAGTGCTAGGATTACAGGCATGAGCCACTGCGCCTGGCCGACTTCTTATGTTATCTGTAGTTTAACCTCAGATAAGTGAAGCAAGTTTCTTCTAAGCCCCTTAAAAGTTATTAACCACACATAAGATTAAGAGCTAATACTCTATCTGATAGACAGGCAACTTCGTGTAAGAGATTCAGGCCAGCATCCTAAATGGATGCTCAGTCTGCACCAAATCCTACAGCAGCCACTGAGTCACCATGGTAACCATGCTGGCCAAGGAAACCTGAGAAAAAACAAACAACCACCACCCCAATCTTGTTCCTACTATGTGGCAGGAACCGAATAAGACTTGACTTGATGTATACTAATTAACCTTAAGTATTCTTTGCAATAAATATTTCTGGCAGCTTTAGTGCCATACAAATGTATATATACTCACACACATGCATGCTCACTCATCCTCTTCGCCACTCAGGATCCCAGGAATTCACTGAGGTGGATTTATTGGTGGGTAAAGAAGTAAAATTACACATGGTAACAAAATAATTTCTAAACACATATAAAATTGAAAGCCTCTAAACTATGTTCCTTTAGTATGATTTTCTGAAAATGACCTGTAGAATTATATCTGGAAGATTTTCCTCCTTGGTTTCAATATACTGCCAATGACTTCTAAAAGCTGATATGGAAATACAGGTAAATACAAGTTAAGCATTAAATACCTTTTCCATCCTACAGCAGCCTGTGCCTTCAACCAAAAAGATTTCTCTAAGCTATTATTAAACATTTTGATTGCAGACAGTTCAGTGAAAATATAATAATTAGGAATTATATTTAATTATAGTATATTATATATTATATTATAATTATATTAGGAATTATATTTAACAAAAAATGCCATGTATAGCAGCATCAAAAAGTATGAAACATTATGAATAATCTGTCCACAGATATATAATACCTGTACACTGAACACCACAAAATCTTGCTGAGAGAATTAAATAAAATCTAAATAAGTGGAGGACATACTGTGTTCATGAGTCAAAGAGTCAGTATTGTTAAGACGCTGATTCTCCCAAAACTGATCTATAGATTCAGTGCAATCCCAATAAAAATCCTAGAAAAAAAAATTTTTTTTTTGAGACAGAGTCTCGCTTTGTTGCCCAAGGCTAGAGTGAGTGCCGTGGCATCAGCCTCGCTCACAGCAACCTCAAACTCCTGGGCTCAAGCAATCCTCCTGCCTCAGCCTCCCGAGTAGCTGGGACTACAGGCATGTGCCACCATGCCCAGCTAATTTTTTGTTTATATATTTTTAGTTGCTCAATTAATTTCTTTCTATTTTTGGTAGAGACGGGGTCTCGCTCAGGCTGGTTTCGAACGCCTGACCTCGAGCTATCCGCCCGCCTCGGCCTCCCAGAGTGCTAGGATTACAGGCGTGAGCCACCGCGCCCGGCCTGAAAAAATTTTTTAAGGAAACTGACAGGCTGATTCTAAAATTCATATGGAAATACAAAGGACCTAGACCTGCAGTCCCCAATCCCCAGGCGGTGGATTGGTACCAGTCCATGGCCAGTTAGGGACCAAGCCATAGAGCTCCACGCTGCTCCCCGTCAACATCGTAGAAAAATTGTCTTCCATGAAACCAGTCCCTGGTACCAAAAACGTTGGGGACCACTGACCTAGACTATGAAAGACAACTTAAGTTGGATAACAAGCACTATATAATTTGAAGACTCATTATAAACCTATAAACTCAGTGTGCTATTACCATCAAGATGGACAAGTAAATCAAAGGAATAAAGAATCCAGATATAGATTCACAAGGACATGAAAAACTGATTTTTGACAAAGATGCCAAGGCAATTCAGTGGAGAAAGGATAGTCTTTTCAAAAAATGGTGCTGGGACAAGTGCATATCCATATGCATAAATACAAACTATGACCCATATATCATACCATATACAGAAGTTAACTCAAAATGGATCAGAGATTAAATATAAAACTTTTTTTTTTTTTTTGGAGACAGAGTCTCACTTTATTGCCCAGGCTAGAGTGAGTGCCGTGGCATCAGCCTAGCTCACAGCAACCTCAAACTCCTGGGCTCAAGCAATCCTGCTGCCTCAGCCTCCCAAGCAACTGGGACTACAGGCATGCGCCACCATGCCCAGCTAATTTTTTTTCTATATATATTAATTGGCCAATTAATTTCTTTCTGTTTATAGTAGAGATGAGGTCTCGCTCTTGCTCAGGCTGGTCTCGAACTCCTGAGCTCAAACGATCCGCCCACCTCAGCCTCCCAGAGTAAATATAAAACTTAAAGCTATACTTCTAGCAGAAAACATAGGATAAAATCCTTGTGAACAGGGGTTAGGAGAAGATTTCATAGATGAGACACCCAAAACTACAATGTGTAGTGAAGAAATTGATAAATTGGATTCCTTCAAAGTTAAAAACCTCACCTCTTCCAACTACATGGCTCAGAAAATGATAAGACAAGCTCAGCCTGGGAGAAAATGTTTAAAAGTCATATATTTGGGCTGGGCACAGTGGCTTACGCCTGTAATCCTAGCACTCTGGGAGGCCGAGGCAGGAGGATCGCTCAAGGTCAGGAGTTCGAAACCAGCCTGAGCAAGAGCGAGACCAGTCTCTATTAAAAAAATAAAAATAAAAAGAAATTAGCTAGACAACTAAAAATATATAGAAAAAAAATTAGCCGAGCATGGTGGCACATGCCTGTAGTCCCAGCTACTCGGGAGGCTGAGGCAGGAGGATCGCTTGAGCCCAAGAGTTTGAAGTTGCTGTGAGCTAGGCTGACACCATGGTACTCTAGCCCAGGCAGTAGAGTGAGAGTCTGTCAAGAAAGAAAAGAAAGAGAGAGGAAAGAAAGAAAGAAAAGAAAGAGAGAGAGAGAGAGAGAGAGAGAGAGAGAGAGAGAGAGAGAGAGAGAGAAAGGAAAGAAAGAAAAGAAAAGAAAGAGAGAGAAAGAGAAAGAGGCAAAAGATATGAATACACTCCATTAAAGATATACAAATGTCAAATAAACAAATGAAAAGATGTTCAACACCATTAATCTTAAGGGAAATGAAAATGAAAACTGCAATATTAAACTCCTGTGAGAATAACAAAAATTAAAAAGACTGACCATAAAGCAGTGGAATAGTTGTGGAGGATGAAACTCTCATATACTGCTGATAGCAATGAAAAATGGTCCAACCACTTTGGAAACTAGAAGTTGTTTACAATGTTAAATTTACATATACCATAAGACCTATCCATTGTACTCCTAAGTATTTATCCTTGAGAAAGAAAGCATATTTCCAGGAAAAGACTTATTCACAAATGTACATAGCAGCTTTGTTTACAAGATCTCCATATTGGAAACAACCCAAGTATCTAACAACAGGTAAATGGATAAAACAAATTATGGTTTAGTCATATACTGGAATACTGTTCAGCAATAAAAAAGAATGAATTATGGATAAGTGCAATAAAATGGATAAATCTAAAAATAAATAGGGTGAATAAAAGAAGTCAAACCAAAAATAAAAATAAACACCTCTATGATCCCATTTAAATAAATTTCTAGGACATGAAAACTAATCTATAATAACAGAAATGCTGTGTTTGCCTGGGGACAGGGCAATAGAAGGGTTAAGGAGGCCAAGTACTATAGAACTGAAAATGATATGCCCTGGGAAATAATGATAATAATATTTAGGCCTATCTAGTTATTTTAGGGGACATGGCTGGGTATCATTATAAGAGACGAAATTATATGGTAATTACTATTTTTCAAAATACTGAATTCTTGTACGTGACATTTTGACAATTTTACCTAATACTTGAAAAACTCCTGGCTTCTTAAAAAAATTCATTCTACAATGGATAAAAATGTGGTGACCACTGAAGAATGCATATTACAATCTCAAGTTGCTGGGAGGACTGAACCAACTGTATATTTCAAAACCCATCTGAGAGATACATAAGAATTGCTGGCCGGGCGCGGTGGCTCACGCCTGTAATCCTAGCTCTCTGGGAGGCCGAGGTGGGCGGATCATTTGAGCTCAGGAGTTCGAGACCAGCCTGAGCAAGAGCGAGACCCCATCTCTACTATAACTAGAAAGAAATTAATTGGCCAACTAATATATATAGAAAAAAATTAGCCGGGCATGGTGGCGCATGCCTGTAGTCCCAGTTGCTTGGGAGGCTGAGGCAGCAGGATTGCTTGAGCCCAGGAGTTTGAGGTTGCTGTGAGCTAGGCTGATGCCACGGCACTCACTCTAGCCTGGGCAATAAAGTGAGACTCTGTCTCAAAAA
>VSMD01134580.1:0-21008 GCA_008750895.1 Mirza zaza
CACTCTGAGAGTTTCTTTAACTTGCCAAGGATTATACTGTTAGCAATTCATTAGGATCTTTTACAAAAATTGAAAACTATATGAGGTGACAGTTTTGTTAATTATACTGACTTGATCATTCCACGTTGCAAACACGTATGAAACCATCACATTGCACCCCATACATGTATACAGTTATTAGTTGTCCCCAGATTCCTCCCTGCACATGCCCTGCTGGGTTCCTACATGGTCGGCACTGTGCTGTCACCACTGAGCGCTGGCTGTGCCTTCTTTTCAAGGAAAGGAGCCATCTACATGGCAAGGAGACCAAATCTTTATTGATCAGATGTTCAGGAAGGGAATGGATAGAATTCTGTTCTGACAGGCAGACGATGGATCTGTAACTTCTGTGTCTTCGGGAACACCAAGACTTATCTAAGAACTGCGGAGAAAAAAGAGAGGTTAGAATTGGTGTCATCATGTGCCACCTGCAAGGGTCCCTGTCACAGTCTGTCAATCACCCTGGTGGATAATTTATTTTCCTTTCTGACGGGAGATCTGGTCTACCCCCAAGAACTAAACAGTGCGAGTAGACAGAGCGGGAGACGGGTGTAGGAGCCTGAGAGATCAGTAGTCTGAGAAGGGTATAAATATTTCTCTCTCACTCTCAAATTGCGTATGCCATTATTGATTATTTTAATGACCACATAAGTTATACTAAGTTCGTTATTTGAACACCATTCATTAAATTGATTATTTTCAGGGTTAAAAAAGTTGTTTAAAGCAGGCAGTCTCATAATATAGATAGAGGATAATTTGGAATAATTTAAAATTTTATACGCACACACAGAAAATGATCATGTACACATCTTCTGACTCTGTGATTTTACTCAACTCTTCTAATAGGGGTGAAAAAACACCAACTGAAACATTTCCTCCAAGATCAACATAGAAGGTACCCACTTGGTCATGACAGTATTAAAATATTTAAAACAATCCAATTATACTTTAATAGGGGAATGGTGGCCGGGCGGGGTGGCTCACGCCTGTAATCCTAGCACTCTGGGAGGCCGAGGTGGGTGGATTGCTCGAGGTCAGGAGTTCAAAACCAGCCTGAGCAAGAGCGAGACCCCGTCTCTACTATAAATAGAAAGAAATTAATTGGTCAACTAATATATAAAGAAAAAATTAGCCGGGCATGGTGGCGCATGCCTGTAGTCACAGCTACTCAGGAGGCTGAGGCAGGAGGATTGCTTGAGCCCAGGAGTTTGAGGTTGCTGTGAGCTAGGCTGATGCCACAGCACTGTAGCTTGGGCAACAATGCGAGACTCTGTCTCAAGAAAAAAATAGGGGAATGGTATATTTATATTATAAACACATATTATTTATATTTCACACAGAAAAATCTCCATAATATATATTAAATGAAGATCAAGTGTCAGGTCACAGGGGATAGTATAATTCATTTATGATTGATCTGAACTTCCAAACATGTACGTAAGTGTAAATGCAGAGAATGAATCTGGAAGAGCACATCCTGAATTGTTAGTTTGCTTTTCTGCTGTGAAACGGAGTAGAAGGAGAAGAGGAAATTACTCCCTGTATTAATGTGTTATTTCAATGATTAAATGAGCATTTGT
Source organism: Mirza zaza (assembly GCA_008750895.1). Lineage (NCBI taxonomy): Eukaryota > Metazoa > Chordata > Mammalia > Primates > Cheirogaleidae > Mirza > Mirza zaza. The sequence goes on from VSMD01134580.1 coordinate 1,620, forward strand.
TCATGTAGTAATTGTGTATATCAGAACAAATATTTAGAAAATAAAAGCAGCACATGAATATGATTATAAACATTAGACAGCCTGCAAAGATTCATTAAGAACGTAAAACTTGTCAACAATCCAGTACAAACGTGACTGTTAACTAACATTTCCTCATGCTTATCTGCCTAGAGAATTTTTCCCCTATATTTATGATATAAATATTTGGGAGCATTTAAATTTTTTTTTTTTTTTTTTTTGAGACAGAGTCTCACTCTGTTGCCTGGGCTAGAGTGCCGTGGCATCAGCCTAGCTCACAGCAACCTCAAACTCCTGGGCTCAAGCAATCCTCCTGCCTCAGCATCCTGAGTAGCTGGGACTACAGGCATGCGCCACCATGCCCGGCTAATTTTTTCTATTTTTGGTAGAGATGGGGTCTCGCTCTTGCTCAGGCTGGTCTCCAAGTCCTGAGCTCAATCGATCCACCCGCCTCGGCCTCCCAGAGAGCTAGGATTACAGGCGTGAGCCACCGCGCCCGGCCCATGTAAAAGGTTTTGATGTCATTTCAGCAACATGGATAAAACTGGAGGTCATTATGTTTTTAAAATGACTTCTTTATTTATTTCAGCATATTACGCGGGTACAAATGCTTAGGTTACCTATATTGCTTTTGCCCCACCTGAGTGAGAGCTTCAAGCATGTTGGTCCCCCAGATGGTGCACACCGCACCGTTAGGTGTGTACACACCCATCCCCTCCTGCCTGCCATCTGCCCAGCACCCTGTGGATGTTACTGCTGTATGTGCACGTAAGTGTTGATCGATTAATACCAATTTGCTGGTGAGTACATGTGGTGCTTGTTTTTCCATTCTTGGGATGCCTCACTTACTAGAATGGGCTCCAGCTCCATCCGGGATAATACAAGAGGAGCGAGATGACCTGTTTTAAACGTTTTGGGCCAGGGCAGTGAAAAAGAAAGGAAAGAGGGAGGAAAGAAGAGAGAGACGAGATGCCTGTTTCTAAGAACCTACCCTGTGATAGTTCATACTGGGAGCGGTCCAGGAAAACAGGCGTAAGGTGGAGACCCGCACCTGGGTCACTGTGATGGCAGTGAGGAATCCAGCGCTGGTGGCAGTTGGAAAACAGCCCCTTGTGCAGGGTGGCGTTGGATTGTTGAGACTCTCCCTGGCCTGGCACTGGTGTGCGGGGGGAGGGGCACGTGCTGGCTCGTGCCAAGGCTCAGGGGCTTCTCAAAGTCCTGAGGACACAGTAACCATACGAACAATGGGACTGCATGGCTGTTGCTAAGCGCCACCGATCCCCTTAGCCTAAGCCTTAAGCTGCAGGTGAGCACAAGGCAGCTGAAAGCAGGTGCAGAAACCAGCCAGCCTCCCTGTCATTTTACCAAGAAGTGAAGCTGCAAACCAGTCCGGGAATAAACGACCACGAGCTGAACTCCGGAGAACGTTAAAGGCTCAACAAAACTAGTCGGCGGGGAATGGGACTCTGTGCACACATGAAATAACTCAGTTGCTACGTCTGGGCCATTTCTGGAGACTCAGAAAGAAAGGTGAACACGCTTACTAGCGTCACGATGTATACAGGGAAAGCAGTTAGCTAGATTCAGATAAAATCTAGCTGATTTCAGAGATAAATCTAGGAGTCTTGATCTCTGCCATGGATGTCATGGAAAAGGACTCCAAAGACATTATTGAATGAATAGTTCTTTTTTTTTTTTTTTTTTTTTTACTTTAATTCTTCGTTCACATGGCATTTCTTAAGCCTTGCTGTCGCCCGGGTTGTAGGGTGTTGGGACACAGTGGTTCAATCCCTGCCTTTCAGGCACCCCCACCGCCTGGGGAGGGAAACTGACCACATACTAAGAGCTACGATAAAGGCGGGCAGGGTGGGGAGGGAAAGAGTTAGTAATGACACGGAACACCAGCTTCCGGGGCCCAGGAGACTGGTGTAGCAGCCACGGGAGCTATTCCATAGCAGCCCAGCTCCCACCTTTGGCAATGGCCTTCTGGGAGAGTTCTTCAGGGTACCCCCTCCCCCACCCCTCCACCACCTTCCCCACAGGCTGTCCACTGGGTCCCCCTCTGTCCCCCATAGGCAGGCCCTGCCCCCGCAAACGAACAGTTCTATGAGGTTTTTGCTTGTTTTTGTTTTGTTTTAGAAGGGGTCTCCCTCTGTCGCCCAGGCTGGATGTAATTGTGCACGCATAGCTCAAGGCAGCCTCCAACTCCTGGGCTCGAGCAATCCTTCTGCCTCTGCCTCCCAAGTGGCTGGGACTACAGGCATGCGCCACCATGCCCGGCTAATTTATTCTATATATTTTTAGTTGGCCAATTCATTTCTTTCTATTTTTAATAGAGACAGAGTCTCGCTCTTGCTCAGACTGGTTTCAAACTCCTGACCTTGAGCGATCCTCCCACCTCGGCCTCCCAGAGTGCTAGGATTACAGGTGTGAGCCACTGTGCCCGGCCCATAATATGACAATCTTGATGGGGAGAGAGCTAATGAATGAAAAACCCACAATAGAGCCTCTAGTAGGTGCTCATTTAATGGTGTCTGTTTGTACGTGGTCTCTACATAACATCTCATTCAGGTGATGGGATTTGACAGCTGGGTTTGGGCAAAGCCTGACTCCTAAGCCTGTCTCCTCCTTTCTATTTGGGTGTCATGATTCCTATCACCACTTCTGGAGGTCATGGTGAAGGTTACCCGAGATGCCGGGCAGGAAGTACCCAGCATGGTGGCCACAATATATCGAGCACTCCCTAAAATCCTACTGAACCACAAAACACAATGGTGATCTAGCACCTCTTGTATTATCCTGGATGGAGCTGGAACCCATTCTACTAAGTGAAGTATTCCAAGAATGGAAAAACAAGCATCACATGTACTCACCAGCAAATTGGTATTAACTGATCAACACTTAAGTGCACACGTGGTAATAACATTCATCGGGTGTTGGGCAGACAGGAAGGGGGAGGAGGGGATGGGTATATTCACACCTAATCGTTGGGGTGCACCATCTGGGGGATGGACACATTTGAAGCTCTGACTTGGGTGGGGTGAAGGCAATGTATGTAACCTAAACATTTGTACCCCTGTAATATGGTGAAATAAAGAAAGTAAAATAAATGAATATATAAAATAAAGCCCAGAAGCCCAATCTAATCCACCATCTATCTTTATGCAGCCCAGGAGCTAATTCTTTTCTCAGTTTTAAATGGATGACCCCCAAATAAATGCATAAATGGTGACCAATTTCTTTTTCATTAGCCTAACTTTTAAAAGCAAATCTTGACCAATATTTTTTGATACTTGAAAATTGCATGACATTCAAATTTCAGGGTACACAGATAAAATTTTACTAGAACATAGTCACATTTACTTTTTTTTAAAAAAAATGTGTATAAATTTAAGTGTTACCAGTGCAATTTTGTTACATGGCTATATTGCATAGTAGTGAAGTTTGGTCTCTCTGTGCATTCATGACCCAAATAACATACATTCCCCCCCCTTTTTCTTTTGAGACCGAATCTTGCTCTGTCACCTCAGATAGAGTGCAGTGGCATTATCGTAGCTCACAGCAACCTCAAACTCCTGGGCTCAAGTGATCCTCCTGCCTCAGCCTCCCAAGGAACTGGGATTACAGGTGTGCACCACCATGGCTGGCTAATTTTTCCATTTTCAGTAGAGACGGGGTCTTGCTCTTGCTCAGGCTGGTCTGGAACCCCTGAGCTGAATCAGTCCTCCCACCTTGGCCTCCCAGAGTGCTAGGATTATAGGCGTGAGCCACTAAGCCCAGCCAGTTCCCATTTTTGTTTTGCCTATGGCTGCTTTTGTGCCACCACAAGGAAAGAATTGTGTATTTGTGACAGACACATGGCTCGTTAAACCTAAAGTACTTACTACATATCATGCCCTTCACAAGAAATGTTGGGTAACTCTTGCTGTAAGCCATTGCCAGATCATCTAGATCCCAAGCTTCCCCTTTCATTAGTCCAGAGCAGGTGTCCTCAAACTACAGCCTGCAGGCCACATGCGGCCCAACGAGGAGATGTATCTGGTCCGCCGGGTGTTTTTGCCGCCGATGCCTGTCCTGCTTAGCAGCCGACTCGTCCCCGGCCCACAGTGCGCATGCGTGGAATGTGCACCGCACTCCCCAATGGCCTCCAACCGTCTGAGGGACAGTGAACCGCCCCCCCCCCCCCCGTTTAAAAAGTTTGAGGACCCCTGATCCAGAGAGTTCCCACGTTAAGAGATCCGTCAGGCCCCCCTTCCACCCTTGCCCGGCCATCTTACTCGAGAGGAGAGCATGTCTTCCATTTCCTGTCTTTGTTGTAATCTTTGGTCAATGAACACCAACTCCGATTCAAAATAAAGCCTTCCTTGGTGCAATGGTCAATGAGTTTGTCTCTGAATGAGAAGGGAAAGACACACTGGGGGGGATCTGCAGATAAGGAGGTGCAGGAGGAGAATGAGGAACATGGTCTTAAGAGCGATCGTTGCTGAACCAACAGCGCAGCGTGCTTTTTCTACCACACTCGATTGTTTTCACACGAGTTCAAGTTATGCAGAAAAGTCAGGATTTGAACTCAGGCCTATCTGCCGCCATAAACCATGCAGCCAGGTCCTGGGCATCCCAGACAGCCCATCATAAGCTACTCAGGATACTCACCGCTTGCCCTGCAGTAGCGCCACCTGCCTCGGAATATTTGGTCAAGAGAACACCAGTCAAAGTCACTGTGGACTGAGATGCAATTGTAGTAGACTACATCGTTATAGGTAAACGGAAAGACACAGGCTTCTAGAAAAATATCTGGAAAAGAGAATACACACCAAGGGTAGGGCAAGCTTACGAAGGCAATTGACTTTCAAATGTCCCTTCCAGTGATCTGCACCGTGCTCAGCCTTACCCGCTTATCCACATGTAGCTGGTGCACTGACTGCCGTTCCTGCGTTGGCAGAGACATAAGGAGATATCAAAGGAAGCCTTATTTCAACCCAGAGCTGGAAGCAGGCTGGAATCGCTGGCTTCCTCTTTATGGAAGTCCTCTAGCGACAGTACACCTGATTTTCCTAAGCCAAAACTCTGGAGTCTTTCTAGAGTCTCTTTTCTCCCTCTCTTCTAGAATGATACATCTCTTAGCCTGCCAAAGTTACCTCCTGAATATCTCTAAAAGTTCTCTACTTCCCTCCCGTACTTAATCACCACCCATCCTCTTGCCTTGCCTTGACTACAGCAATAACTTATTTCTGCATGTTCCTGACCTATTTGTTTCACCTGCTCTTCATGCTCCAGGGAGAATTCTTCCTTCCTTCCTTCCCTTTCTTGCTTCCTTCCTCCCTTCCTCCCTCCCTTCCTTCCTTCCTTCCTCCCTCCCTCCCTCCCTCCTTTCTTTCTTTCTTTCTTTCTTTCTTTCTTTCTTTCTTTCTTTCTTTCTTTCCTTCTTTCTTTCTTTCTTTTCTCGACAGGGTCTTGCTATGTCACCTGGGCTGGAGTACAGTGGTGTGATCATAGCTCACTGCAGCCTTGAAATCCTGGGCTTAAGCGATCCTCCTGCCTCAGCCCCCTGAGTAGCTGGGACTACGAGCATGTGCCATCACACCTGGCTAATATTTTTTTTTTTTTTACTTTATGTAGAGACTTGTCTCAACCTCCTGGCTTCAAGTGATCCTCCTGCCTCAGCCTCCCAAAATACTAGAATTACAGATGTGAGCCACCACACTCAGCCAATTATTCCTAACTACTAATGTGACACTGCCATTAATCCATTGATATCCCATTGCTGTTATGTATAAGAAATACCATTGAAATGGCTTATTATATCATACCATACTTAGTCTGCTCCTCAAGTACAACTCTAGTCTCACCTTGGATCACCCTTCTTTGTGTTCTCTCTGCTCAAACCTTGTAAAATATCCCCAATGTGCCACCATTTTTCTTGCCTTGGGGTTTGCAGACAAGATCTTCTTTGTTTCTCAGAAACTCCTCACCCCTTTTGCTTGTTGACTCTCCTCTTATGTCGAACTTACATGTGAATTTCTATGGAACTTTCTGGAACATCCAGACAAGGCTGGATCCATTTGTATTGAACTTCCTTACAACTTCCCTTTTCTTATATTTTAAAAATTTCTTAAAACTTAAAAAAATTATTATGGATACATAATAGTTTTACATCTGTATACATATGATGTTTTGTGTGATGACCAAATCAGGGTCATTGGGTTATCCAATGCCTCAAGCATTTACCACTTTTTTGTGTTAGGAACATTCCAATTTCACTTTTTTAGTTATTTTGAAATACACAATAAATTATTATCATTATAAATTATTATATAGTTGCCCGATTGGGCTACCAAACATTAGATCTTATTCCTTCTAACTATACTTTTGTACCCATTAGCAAGCTTCTCTTTGACACGTACCTCTGTCCCCACCCACCAATGACCCCTTCCAGACTCTGGTAACCATTATTCCACTCTACGCGTTTGTAAGTTCAATTTTTTATTTGTATAAATTTAAGGGATACAAGCACAGTTTTGTTACATGGATATATTGCACAGTGGTGAAGTCTGAGCTTTTAGTGTATCCATCTCCAGAATAATGTACATTGTACCCATTAAGTACTATCTCATCCCTCACCCCTCTCATGCCCTCCCTCTCTTCCGAGTCTCTAATGACTATTATTCCGTGATCTATGTCCATGTGTACACTTCATTTAGCTCCCACTTATAAGTGAGAATGTACAACACTTGACTTTCTGTGTCTGAGTTGTTTCACTTAAGACAATGGCCTCCAGTTCCATCCATGTTCCTGAAAAAGACATGATTTCATTCTTTTTATGGCTGAGTAATATTCCATTGCGTGTATATTAATACATGTCCAGAAAGTATCCAGCCATGCAACCATTCTTGTTGTAGTCACAGTGGCTGGATATTTTTCAGACACCCTTCATATACAACATTGTCTTTATCCATTCATGCATCTATGGGTGCTCAGGTTGATTCCATATCTTTGCTATTGTGAGTATTGCTGTGATGAACATATAAGTGCAGGTCTCTGTTGATATGATGATTTCTTTCTCTTTGGGTAGATACTCAGCAGTGAGATTGTTGGACTGAATGGTAGTTGCAGTTGTACTTCATTGAGGAATCTCCATGCTGTTTTCCAAAGAGGTTGTACTGATTTATATTCCCACCAACAGAGTATAAGAATTCCTTTTTTCCTGCATTGTCACTGACGGCTGTTAGAGGTCCCTGAATGATGCACTTGTGTGCTACTTGAGGGACTGACCCAGCCTGAAATGAGCAGATACACTGTAAGTGTCCAACACCGCTGCTTTCCTGAGTCCCCTGTGGTTGTCACTGGCAGTCCCCACGTTGCAGAGTGTGTGAATGCTCCACCTAGTTCTGTCAGCAGCAGACATCGTCAGCCCAAGCCCGCTTGAGAGCTGCTCCACACAGATCTGTGGGCAGTGGCGTTTGCCCGTCTGTGCTGGCGTAAGCACAGCCCACCCATGCCTATGGTGGCAGTGATTGCTTGTGCTGGCTTGGGAGCCGCCCCACTCAGATCTACTGGTGGTGGCATTTGTTGCTCCGTGTGGCTTGAGTGCAGCCCTCCTCCACAGGCGGCAGCGATTGTCAGCGGCACTGGCTTGAGAGCTGTGTGGGTTAGATCTGCAGGCACCAGCATTTGTTGGCCCCTGTGGCCTGACCGTAGTCCCAACCACACCTGTGGGCAGTGGCGATTGACAGCAGGCACTGGCTTGAGGGCTGCCCCACTCAGATCCTCAGATGGCAGCATTTATTGGCCAGGGGCTGGCTTGACTCCAACTCCACTCACGCCCTTGCGCAGTGATGATTGTCAGGCCCCGACAGCTTGACAGCTGACCCATTCAGATCCTCAAGGGATGGAGGCATTTGTTGGCTGGGTGCCAGCATGAGCTCAGCCCTGTCCATGTCAACAGGCAGTGGTGATTATCGGCTCACACAGCTGCCCCAGCAGCAGTGGGGGCCCGTGGCTTCTGCCCCCAGGACTCATGAGAGTGGCTGGCCTCCCAGCTCCCTCCCCAACTTGGACCGGCCATGGAGATGGGTCGGTAGCAGCAATGGATCTGATCGCTGGGTAGGAGCAGCACTCTGGGTATAAGATTTTATTTTATTTTTTAAGACAAGAGTCTCGCTCTGTTTCCCGGGCTAGAGTGCATTGGTGTCAGCCTAGCTCACAGCAACCTCAAACTCCTGGGCTCAAGCGATCCTCCTGCCTCAGTCTCCCAAGTAGCTGGGACTACAGGCATGCACCACCATGCCCGGCTCATTTTTTCTATATATATTTTTAGTTGGCCAATTAATTTCTTTCTATTTTTAGTAGAGACAGGGTCTTGTTCTTGCTCAGGCTGGTTTTGAACTGACCTTGAGCGATTCTACCACTTCAGCCTCCCAGAGAGCTAGGATTACAGACGTGAGCCACCATGCCCAGCCATGGGTCTAAGATTTTAAAATGATGTCAGCTATAGTGCCCAGGGACCACGGTGTCCAGTGGGTCACTGCTGTGCCCTCTCTCCAAAGCAATGCCGGACAGCTTCCTATGTTTGTCATGTGGCCTTCTGCAGTGCAGGGTGCCTGCTGCAGCTTGGATAGCAATGATCGTGGGGGGAGTGTGGAGCCCTGGGATTCCCCTCTGCACCTTCCCCACATTTGCACTTGTCTTCCCTGTGTACCTGCAAACTGCAGAGCAGGTCATCTCTTCTTTCTGCTTTATTTTGGGTGCCTCCTGTCACCTCTCTTTGGTTCACAATGCTCTCTCTCTCTTAGACTATTGATCTGAAGGTAGATATCTACTCACCACCTTTAGTCCTCTCCATGAGAGCTGTGTGTAGGCTACTTCTAGTCTGCCATCGTGGCCTCCCCTCCTCAGTTCTCTAATCTGTTCCATTGAGCTATGTGTCTATTTTTATATCAGTACCATGCTATTCAGGTTACTATAGCCTTGTAGTGTAATTTCAGGTCAGGTAATATGATGCTTCCAGCTTTGTTCTTTTTAAAGATTTATTTATTTTTTAGAGACAAAGTCTTGCTCTATCATCCAGGTTGCAGTGCAGTGGCATAATCACAGCTCACTGCAACATTGAACTCCTGGGCCCAACCAATCCTCCTGCCTTAGGCTTCTGAGTAGTTGGGAATACAGGTGCATACCACCACTTCCTGCTAATTAAATTTTTTTTTGTAGAGATGGGATCTCACCATTTTTCCCAGGCTGATTTCAAACTCTTAGCCTCAAGTGATCTTCCTGCCTTGGCCTCCCAAACCACTGAGATTATAGGTATGAGCCACGATGCCTAGCTGCCTTTTTGCTTAGGATTGCTTTGAGTATTTGGGCTTCTTTTTGGTTCCACATGAATTTTAGGATTGCTTTTTCTAACTGTGAAAAACAATGTTGGTGTTTTGATAGGAATTGCATTGAATCCGTAGGTTGCTTTGGGCAGTATGGTCATTTTAATGATACTAGTTCTTCTGATCCATGCTCATGGTATCCTTTTCCATTTGTTTGTGTCATCTACAATTTCTTTCATCAGTGTTTTGCTGTTTTCCTTGTAGAGATCTTTACCTCCTTGATTAAATATATTCCTAGATATTTTATTTTATTTTTTATATGTTTCCAGGAATTTGTTCATTTTCTCAAGGTTTTCTTGTTTGTGAGTGTATAGTTGTTCATAGTAGTCTCAGATGAACTTTGTATTTATGTGATATCAGTTTTATTGTCTCCTTTTTATCTTCTGATTATGATTATTTGGATTCTTTTCTTGGTTAGTCTAGCTAGCAGTTTATCAATTTTGTTTATTTTTTCAAAGAATCTGCTTTTTAGTGTCATTGATTCTTTGTATTTTTTTTTTTTTGGTCTCAATTTCATTTAGTTGTATTCTGATCTTTGTCATTTCTTTTCCTCTGCTACCATTGGGTTTGTTCTTGTTTTTCTAGTTTTTTGAAGTACATTAGGTTGTTAATTTTTGATCTTTGTGTTTTTTTGATGTAGGCATTTAACACCATAAATTTCCCTCTTCACACTGCTTTTGCTATAATCCAGAGGTTTTCATATGTTGTGTCTCTATTTTTATTCATGTCCATAAATTTTTTAATTTCCATTTTCACTCCATTGTTGACTCAAATGTCATTCAGGTGCATGTTGTTCAACATGTTTTTCTTTAGTTTCAAGTCTTCTTCATATTGATTTCTAGCTTTATTATCCTGTGATCTGAGAAGATACTTGATATATTTTGAGTATTAAAAATTTATTGAGGCTAGTTTTGTGGCTTAACATATGGTCTATCTTCAAGAATGTTCCATGTGCTGAAGAGAAGAGTGTATATTCTGTGGTTGGTGGATAGAGTGTTCTGTATACGTCTGTTAGTGCTAATGTCCAATTTAAGTCCAGTGTTTCATTGTTGATTTTCTGTCTTGATGATCAGTCTAGTGCTGTGAGTGGGGTGTTGAAGTCCCCCAGTATTATTATATTGTTCTCTATCTCTTTCTTTAAATCTAATGATACTTGTTTTATGAATCTGGGTGGTCTGGTGTTGGGTGCATATATATTTATAATTGTTATATCTTTTTGTTGAATTGATACCTTTATTATTATATAATGACCTTCTTTTCTTTCTTGTTTTTACTGTTTTTGATTTAAAGTCTGTTTTATCTGACATAAAAGTATAGTTACTCCTCACTTTTTGTTTCCATTTGCATAGAATATCTTTTTTAACCCTTTTACCTTGAGACAATAAGTGGTGTTTTGTTTTTTTCTTTTTGAGACAGAGTCTTACTCTGTAGCCTGGGCTAGAGTGCTGTGGCATCAGGCTCACTCACAACAACCTCAAACTCCTGGGTTCAAGCAATCCTCCTGCCTCAGCCTCCCGATAGCTGGGACTACAGGCATAGGCCTCCATGCCCAGCTAATTTTTTCCATATAATTTTAGTTGTCCAGCTAAGTTCTTTCTATTTTCAGTAGACACAAGGTCTCACTCTTACTAAAGCTGTCCTTGAACTCCCGAGCTCAAACAATCTTCCTGCCTTGGCCTCCCAGAGTGCTAGGATTACAGGTGTGAGCCACCACGCCTGGCCTATAAGTGTTTTTATTGGTAAGGTGAGTTTCTTGTAGGCAGTATATGGTTGGTTCATTTTTTTTAATCCATTCCACAACTCCATATTTTTTACATGAACCATTTAATCCATTTACATTCAAGGTTAATATTGAAATGTGAGGTTTTGTTCTTTTCATAATGATAATTGTTATCTAATTGGTTTTGTATTCTTTGTTTCTTTATTTTCTCTTTTTGTCTTTGGGGTTTGTTGTAGTTCTGTCATGTTGCTATTTAATTTCTTTCTCTTCCTCCTTTGTGTAATTCTTTTATAAGACATATGAGTTTTATTCTTTCATGTGTTTTCATGATGATGAGCATTGACCTTTCATTTCCCTGTTTGAACTTCTTTGAGTATTTCTTATGGGACCAATCTAGTGGTGATGAATTCTCTCAGCATTTGCTTACCTAAGAAAGACTGTATTTCTCCTTCATTTATGAAGCTTATTATGGCAGGATATAAAATTCATGGTTGACAATTATTTTCATTAAGCACCCAGAGGGTAAGATCCTACTCTCTCCTGGCTCATAAGGTTTCTTCTGAGAAGTTTGCTGTTAGTCTGATGAGGGTTCCTTTACAGGTGATGTGATGATTTTCTCTTGCTGATTTTAGGAGTTTTTTCCTTCACATTGACTTTAGACAGTCTGATGACTACAGGTCATGGTGAAGTCCATCTTACAATGTATGTTCCTATTGTTCACTGGGCTTCCTATATCTGGATATCTACATGTCTTGCTAGACTAGGGAAGTTTTCATTATTTACTTCCTTAAATAGGTTTTCTAAACTTTTTGCTTTTTCTTTTCCCACAGGAATGCCAATGATTTGTAAGTTCTGTAACTTTATGTGTTCCCATACTTCTTAAAGTCTTTGTTCACTCTTTTCTATTCTTTTTTTCTTTGTTTTTGTCTGACTGGATTAATTCAAAAGACATGGCTTTAAGTTCTGAGATTCTCTCTTCTCCTTGGTCTGGTCTATTGTTGAGGCTTTCAACTGTATTTTGTAATTCCTTCAATGAATTTTTCATTTCCAACAGTGTTTTCCATTAAAGATATCTATCTCCTTGATAAATTTCTCATTCATATCCTGAGTTGATTTTCTGATTTCTTTGCATTGGTTTTTTCCAGATTTCTCTTGGATTTCATTGAGCTTTTCTAAAATCAATATTTTGAATTCTTTACCCAGGTAAAGAATTGCAAAAATTCAATTTGCAAAATTCAAATTGCAAAAATGCCAGGTGAGTGGGTGTGGGACCCATCTACCTTTCACTCTTCTAAACCAGCAATGCTCTTTCCCATGTCTTGATGAAGGGAGCAAATTGGGACCATCAGTAAAGCCACACAGAGTTTGGCTTTAGACTGCAAAGCCATCCCTGGCTGCAAAACTGGCAAAACCATGGCTCTCCAGCCAATCTCTTGCCACTCTGCGGTCCCTTGGAGGGGGAGAGCTCAATTCCAGTGCCCTTGGCTGGAAGGCACTCCATACTTGCCTCTCAGTTCTGCTTACGGGGGCCCCTTCCCACTCCAGGCCCATTACTGCAACCCATGGCCAAGACTCATTAATGTCTGTGGCAGCCACCACTGCTAAGTTGCTGAATATTGGCATGAGCCAAGATTGAGAATCACATCCTCCTATAGGGTCCTGGGTCCAGAAAATTGCCCAGTGCACTCCCCAGTTCTCTCTCCTTCTCAGACTATGTGCACTCCTATGGCCTGGGTTGCACGTTTCCCCACTGGAAAGATGGATTGCAGTGGGATACTGTCCCCTTCTCTTATATTGCAGCTTCACTCACAGTTCTCAGCCAATCTCTTCCACAAATGCTGCCTGCCCACCTTCTCATCCTGGGATCTGAAGTGTCCTTTACCCTTGTATTGAATTCCCATGCTCCTTCTTGAGTAAATGTTCACAGTGTAAATCTCTACATACTATTTTTCTTCTTTCAAGTGGGTGAGGCTATCTATAGAGACTGAGAGTAGTTTGGTGGTTGCTTAGGGATGGGGTGCAAATGGGGAGTGAATGCAAATGGGTATTAAGGATCTTTTTGGGGTGATGGGAATGTCCTAAAATTGGATTGTGGGGATATTTGCACTTCTCTGTAAATTTACCAAAAAAACCCCAAAAAACAAAAACAAACAAAAAGCACTGAATGATACACTTAAAATGGGTGAATTTTCTTGGAATGTAGATAGCACCTTGATAAGGATGTTAAAATTAACAAACAAGCAATCAACAAAAAACACAAATGCTTTTTTTAGAAGTTGAACTCATAGAAGTAGAGAGTAGGATGTCGGTTACCAGAGGTTGGGTGTGGGGTGCAGTGGGGAATGGGGAGATGATTTCCAAAGGGTACAAAGTTTAAGTTAGACAGGAGGAATAAGTTTCAGAAGTCTATTGTAGAGTACAATGATTAGAATTAATAATAATGTGTTACATATTTCAAAATTGTTAAGAGATTAGATTTGAAATGTTCTCACCACAAAAAGTATGTGAGGTAATGGATAGATTAATTAGCCTGATTTAATCATTCCACCATGTAAAAACATATCAAAACATCACATTCTACCCCATAAATATATATAATTAAAATGTGCCCATTAAAAATTAAAAAACAGACACATAACCCCCCAACATGCAAATACTGATGTTAATGCCAATGGAGAAGAAAGTATTTTCTCGAGGGGCAGGAGAGGAAGTCTCAGATAGTTTACTGAACCGGATCTTGAAATATATAACTTGGCTGCCATGACCAGGGAGAGCCTTTCATGTCGAAAGAATAGCAAAGGAAAGGGTCAAATGGCAAGACAATGCAAGGGATGGGCAGGAATATAATATTGTTTAAGGAGTGGAGGCTAACATTTATGATACTAATAAATAGAGGGTCTCCTTACCGATATATGGAGGGTGTAAATGAGAAACCAATTCTGAAAGAGAAAAAAAAATATGGGTAAAAATTAAACCACCTCCTAAAATACCCCATTTCCAGAATAATGGCTCTTTTCTTTTCTTTCTTTCTTTCTTTCTTTTTTTTTTTTTTTTTTTTTTTTTTTTTTTTTTTTTTTGAGACAGATTCTCACTCTGTTGCCCAGCTAGAGTGCTATGGTATCAGCCTAGCTCACAGCAACCTCAAACTCCTGGGCTCAAGCGATCCTCCTGCCTCAGCGTCCCAAGTAGCTGGGACTATAAGCATGTGCCACCATGCCTGGCTAATTTTTTCTATATATTTTTAGTTGGCCAATTAATTTATTTATATTTTCAGTAGAGACGGGGTCTCACTCTTGCTCAGGCTGGTCTTGAACTCCTGAATTTAAAGGAATCCTCCTGGTTTGGCCTCCCAGAGTGCTAGGATTACAGGTGTGAACCACCGCTTCCAGCCATAATGGCTCTTAAAAGTAAGTTGAAGTTCATGTAGCGAACTGTTGTGTTGTGGAAAAGTCCACAATACCACATCTTGGATGACTTATGAACACTTCCAACTGGGAGATCGTGCATCTACCCACAAAATCTCATTTATTCAGATATGAACAGTGCCTATTCCATAGGTTTTTCTTTGAGTAAGCTCGAGTAAATCCACCTGGCTCCAGAAACTGAGTCTCTAAAGCAATCTCGCCTCATGGGGATATCGCCACAAAGCTGGACCTCCTCTGAGTGCAGCTGGTGACAGTCATTTTAGGTTAAAGCCCCAGGTCCCAGTATTTTGTAATAAATGCCAGGGGCAGAGATGCTCTTGGGCAAGTTTTCTGCTTTGTCTAGTCATGGAGCTCTTGGCTTTGCCAACACAGTGGCTGCTCTGTATAATTTTTCATCTTTATTTTCTTTAATCTCCATAATCTTCTCCTTTTTTTTTTTTTTTTTTTTTTTTTAGACATAGTCTCACTCTGTTGCCTAGGCTAGAGTGAGTGCCATGGCGTCAGCCTAGCTCACAGCAACCTCAAACTCCTGGGCTCAAGTGATCCTCCTGCCTGAGCCTCCCGATTAGCTGGGACCACGGGCATGTGCCACAATGCCTGGCTAATTTTTTCCATATATTTTTAGTTGAGCAATTATTTTCTTTCTATTTTTAGTAGAGATGGTGTCTTGATCTTTCTCAGGCTGGTTTCGAACTCCTGACCTTGAGTGATCCTCCCGCCTCGGCCTCCCAGAGTGCTAGGATTACAGGCATGAGCCTTCCAACCCGGCTTCTTCTCCTGGTCTTACAGATGAAAGAGCAGAGAGATACTTTTGTGTGTGTTTTGTCCATACTGCCAAAATCAGGTGCAGCCTAGACTCAAGTTCAGTTCTGCCTAATTCCAATGACTGGGCTGTTTCTGTCAGTGTCATCCAACTTTCACCTGTTCACTGAAATTCCCCAATTTGAGGTTCAGAAAGAACTGTCTAGCTTTCATCCACATGCCCACGTTTCAGGAAAACAGCCTGTTTGTTCAGTGCCAGGGGCCCAATGTTTCCAGCAGCCCCATGATTTTTTTCCTCCTAAAAACTTGTGCTCTTTTATCAACCTTGACCCTGTTGTAGAAAGCGTCTCTGTTGTAATAGCACCACTCACAGACACTGCTGTCTATTAACATTAGCTAATGTTTACTTGGAGATTGCTGTGTTCCAGTCGCTGTCTTCATTTGATCTTCACAACAATCTTAGGAGGGAGAGATTAGGATGTATAACCCCCTTCTCCCTCCCCATCCTAAACCTCCAAGTTTTACAGATACAAAAACTTAACGCACAAAGAGGCAACTTGCCAGAAGGCATGCAGCTAATAACCGGTGGGAATTAGTTTTAAACTCAAGAAGAACGACTTCACAGACTGTTCCGAACCATCAGGCTATGCTTTTTCTAGGACGTGTTCCAGATCAAGTATAAACACAATATTAATACTGCCTTGGCAGTGCCATTTATCTGTACAAGGGAATTAATCCCTTTGTGCTTGGCTTTCTTTACCTTTGACATAAAGATGTTAATTCATGGGCCATTGGTATTATTATATATTACATCTATCTTATGTATATATATATTATCATGATCTCCATTGTGTGTATAAGGAAAGGAAGGGTTAGAGAGGGAAATCGCTTGCTTAAAACCACAGAACTAGGAAGTAGTTGAGGCATTCTGGCTCCAGAAACTGAGTCTCTACAGCAATCTTGCCTCATGGGGATATCGCCACAAAGCTGGACCTCCTCTGAGTGCAGCTGGTGACAGTCATTTTAGGTTAGCCCCAGGTCCCAATATTTTGTAATAAATGCCAGGAGCAGAGATGCTCTTGGGCAAGTTTTCTGCTTTGTCTAGTCGTGGAGCTCTTGGCTTTGCCAACACAGTGGCTGCTCTGTATACTTTTTCATCTTTATTGTTTTTAATCTCCATAATCTTCTCCTGGTTTTACAGATGAAAGAGCAGAGAGTTACTCTTGTGTGTGTTTTGTCCACACAGCCAAAAGCAGGTGCAGCCTAGACTCAAGTTCAGTTCTGCCTAATTCCAGGGACTGGGCTGTTTCTGTCAGACCAGAAAGTGGCCCTTTGCCATTTATTTCATCTACTAACATTGCTGAACACAATCAAATCCTTACAGAGC
Source organism: Mirza zaza (assembly GCA_008750895.1). Lineage (NCBI taxonomy): Eukaryota > Metazoa > Chordata > Mammalia > Primates > Cheirogaleidae > Mirza > Mirza zaza. The sequence continues at coordinate 18,303 of VSMD01134580.1, forward strand.
CTCTGTCACTGTGCCTTATACGTCTTTATCCATCACATCTCTGGCCAAACTTTATCATTTTACCACTTGGCTTTCCTCTTCCTCCACCAACATATCAAACATATTATGACAAAGACATTACACCTTTGCCACCAACCCCCCCCACAACATTGGTTGAGGACTTAACGGGGCCCGCTGTGTTCTGAGAAAGAAAATAAAAGGCAGCCCCTGACATCTGAAAGCTGACCCCGCACTCCGAGCTGGCCCTGTTGTTCTCTTGGGGGAGATAGAAAATGGTATAGAATAATAACCTCAGATAATCTGGCATTATCTGAGATCATGATGCAATTTGACATTATGGGATCATGATACAATGAGATAAACTCAGATTGCTTCAGAATTTTGTGTAAACACAGGCAAATACAAGGTTCCCCTGCAACCCATGAATTACCCAACACTTCTCCTATCTTGGCTACAAAGAGTGATTGCTGCTTCTTTTTTTTATTATTATTTTATTATTTTTTGAGACAGAGTCTCACTTTGTTGCCCAGGCTAGAATGAGTGCCATGGCATCAGCCTAGCTCACAGCAATCTTAAACTCCTGAGCTCAAGCGATCTGCCTGCCTCAGCCTCCCGAGTAGCTAGGACTACAGGCATGTGCCACCATGCCTGGCTAATTTTTTCTATATATACTTTTAGTTGGTCAATTAATTTTTTTCTATTTTTAGTAGAGACCGGGTCTCGCTCAGGCTGGTTTCGAACTCCTGACCTTGAGCAATCCGCCTGCCTCGGCCTCCCAAAGTGCTAGAATTACAGGCGTGAGCCACCATGCCCGGCTGCTGCTTAACTGATTAAACTTTCTTCTGGTTTTAGTCTTTCTTCCCTACAGATAAGATTTAGATGTCCAGTCGTAGAATGACCTCTCTCTGATAGCATCTGATCTTGAGTGAATCCTTGCTTCCTTAAGTCTCCCACTCCAAATCACCCACCGAAAGCTCAAGTCATGGAACAGGTTCTTTCTAACAGCCTCTTCCTTAGACACCCCGCGCAGAGCGACTTCTCCCTGGCTGCAATGAGTGATGACTCCAGCGTGTCCCTCTGGGGGCATTCTAAGGGCTTTTGCCACCTTTTCTACTTCAATCCTCACAAGAGCTGTAGCAGACCAAGATCACATGTTCACTATTGAATTTATTTGTTTTCTGGGGAGGAATTCCCATTTCAAGTGAGGGCGAAAACATAAAAGTCCTCCCAGCCATCTCCGTCCCATCACACTGCCCTCCTCTTACAGGTCACTGCTGTAATTCTTACAAAACCTGTAGAGATTCTATGAATACTCAAGCAAGCAGATATGCATACCTTTTACTCCTTTTTTTAATGCAAAGGATAGCTTAGTCTATATACTATTTATTTTGTACCTTGCTTCCTTAATAGCAGACCTTTGAGAACTTTGCAAAACAAAACAGAGTAAGCTCCTTCTTTCTTAAAGATTATTATTACTATTCTAGAGATGAGAGGGCTGAGGCTGAGAGAGAGAGACAAAGTTACTTGCCCCATGATCTCCCAGCCACCGAGAGGAAGAACCAGGAATCGAACCCAGGACTCCCCAAATTCTCCATTCATGCACCAACCATTCTGCTCTATGCACTATTAATAGAATCTGTTTCCTTCCCATCTCACCCCCTTCTTGCTGTGTCCTCTCCTCCTCCCACCCTTCCCCCACCTGGCTGCCTCACCTGCATTCAGCCTATGCATACAGACAGCCAGGGACAGCCAGCCCGCCAGATTTCTCATCACCTCCAACTGCCTGCAGGTGGCATGCACCTTAGCACACCTTGCCTCTGATTTTATATCCTCCCCTTTCTGCCCCTCCTACTCTGGCTGCGTTCACAGACTCACTTTATAGCGTTGGTTTTTTTCCCCTGCCCTAAATCTCAGGATGCTTAGAAAAATTAGGAACATCCGTCTTAGAATGTTCTATAGCATTGCTCTGAAAGGGTGCTCCCTGGCCCAGCACCACCACCCTTAGGGGAGCTGGTTAGAAATGTAAACCCTTGGGCCCCACCCCAAGACCTGCTGAAGCCTGGGGATGGGGCCAGCCACCCTTGCTGTAATAAGCCCTCCGGATGAGTCCTGTGCTCACTGCAGTTTGAGAACCACCGCTCTGTGACTTTCATATCCCATATCATTTGCTCCCTTGATTAGTATTAGTATTATTTTAAAAATGAAAGTCCAGAGACAAAGACCAAGCCAGTTTTAGCCCTCGGATAGGTAAGACCCAGAGAGGGCAAGCATCCTGCCTGCAGACAGCCAGCAAATGGAGAGAACAGATCTTAATTCCCCAGTTCCTGTTCGTGTGTTTTGTGGGTGACTTTCGAATTTTTTTTTCCATGTCACCCTTTCTAGAGGGACCTGGGAAGGCAGAAGAGGCAAGAGCGCTGAGAGAGAGAGGGAGAAGGGGGTGCGGAGAGAGAGCTGGAAGAATGAGCGCCCCTCACAGATGGGGGTGTCCCCAGGTCACCCGCTCTGGGGTGATCCAGGACGCAGGACTGACAGGCTTGGTGGCTTTCCATCCTGGCAGCGTTGGGAAGGCAGGGCGCTGCCACTCCCGGCGCAGGTGGTGCTGAGATTTTGTCGCATGCTGCTTTAGTGACGCCTGGCATGCGGCCACCTGAAGACCAGGTGCTGGCGGGAAATTTGCTTTTTCCAAACTGAGATAAAGAAAACGGG
>VSMD01134586.1:0-46226 GCA_008750895.1 Mirza zaza
TTTTTTGAGACAGAGTCTCACTTTATTGCCCAGGCTAGAGTGAGTGCTGTGGCGTCAGCCTAGCTCACAGCAACCTCAAACTCCTGGGCTCAAGCAATCCTGCTGCCTCAGCCTCCCAAGTAGCTGGGACTACAGGCATGTGCCACCATGCCCGGCTAATTTTTTCTATATATATTGTTGGCCAATTAATTTCTTTCTATTTATAGTAGAGATGGGGTCTCGCTCTTGCTCAGGCTGGTCTCGAACTCCTGAGCTCAAAGGATCCGCCCACCTCGGCCTCCCAGAGAGCTAGGATTACAGGCGTGAGCCACCGCGCCCGGCCTCAACCATTTGATTTTAAGCCATTTGTGTTGCTATAAAATAAAACCTCTCTCTTCCCTGCATTTCACCCTATCCTGCGAAATGTCCCTAAACCTTTGGTAACATTTACTATACAAGTAAACACCTTGTGGGTATTGGTGGAAACAAAGGAAAAGGGCAAAGTCTATGTTTGGGTGGAAGCCAGAGTGAGGATAAAAGAAGAAACAACCACAAGACGAAGACAGGAAGTATGCTCTCTGCTCTCTGAACAAGCAGGGACTTGGAGCAAGAGGTGGCCATGAGCATATATACTCCCCAGAAATTCACAGAAACATTCCAGTGCCAAGGGTGGGAGGTCTAGAAAATTGGAATCAATCACATCTAGATCCAACAGGGCGGAGTCACCCTTACTGACATGTAAGTTACATAAGCAACAGGAAACATGTTATCCCATAGAGCCATAAATCTCAAACATCCTGGATGCAATGCTAGAAATACTAGAAAACAAGCCCAGTAACACCGTGGTCAACAGGATGGCAAAATAAAGTTCACACTCAAAGCTTGAGCAGTGGGGTGAAGGTGGAGAAACCGCCAGCCTGGAGGGTCTGGCGATGCTAAAGATCCGTTAGCTTGGCTATCTTCGCTCTCCAAGGTCACGGCTATTCTCGACTGCTCTTGCCCACCTCAGCGGTTCCAGCACTAATTAATGTGAAGTTAGGGTTTCTGTGCAAAAGGAATATACATTTGCTTTCCCTCTATCCAAAGTTTGATGCAAAAGATGCAGAGCCATGTTTCTCAAACTTGAAAAACACAGGGACACATTTTAAACCACAGCATTGACTTAAAATATTATTTTTATTTAAAAAGTTACTTAAATATGTTCAGACTAGATAATAAACTTATTCTTAGACCTTTCATCTAAAAGCCAACCAAATCTATAAATTCAATAGAAACAAAATGACGAAGCCAATAAAAATCATATTCCCAGCATTGACGGAATGGGATGGATGAGGTTTCGCTGAAAATTGAACGGCGGCTCACCACGCAGCACTGCCAGACTGCTCCCGGGCACGTTCCTGCGAGCTCAGCCAGCCTGATGAGATGACTCAATTAGCACACTGCTTTTCTTTATTTAAACTTCTGTGAAAACTTCATTTATTCAGCATGCCACGCTGTCTGGTCTTCACTTAGCTCTAACACATTGCTTCCCTATTAAGGCCACCTTTGTTTTTTCTCTCATGAGCCCTTGACAATCCCAGGCCGCCAGATAATACACACAATTGGAGCTGTGATTGAGTGCAGAGGCCCATTAAGCGCTAGGCTAAGTGCTTTCCAGGCATAATCTCACTTAGCTCTCACAGGGACCCCGGAGCAGAAAGGATGAGTATCACCCTTTTGCAGCGGAAGGCACTAGGGCACAGCAGGTGAGTGCTGTCCTGGGTCACGCAGCTGGGGTGTGGGTGAGCCACGCAGCAGGCTGGTGTGAGAGCGCACCCTCTTACCACTTCCTCAAATGGCCTTGTCAGAAGTAGCTAGAGTCAGATGGCCAGGATATGCTTTTTTAGAAAAGATTACCTTGAAATGAAAATGCCTTTTCCATTTTACAGGAGATTTGCAGATCCCCAAGATTCCCCCCTGGCATCACCTGAGGCCCTAGGCCCCAGCCTGAGAGCCTCTAGCCCAGGCAACATGACCATGAGGAGACCCGGCCCAGCCAGTGGCTTGGAGCAATGCCAGCAGGTTCATGCCTGGCCCCTGGATTCCTCGGACAGATTCACAAGCCAGCCCCTGGGAAACCCTAGGCCTTGGAGACACCTTGTTTTGAGGGCAGGGCAGAGTCTGGGGAACAGAGGCAGCTCAGGTTGGACAGGAGTGACAGTGGCAGTGCCAGAGCTTTTGGGCAGCTGTGACTACAGAGCCTGCCACAGCCGTGGTGGCAGCAGCTCTGAAGGCATCAGCTCCTTGGGGGGAGAGAAGGTGAGGGTGGAGAGTTGGCCAAAGCTAGCTGTCTCTGTATCAGGAAGGAGGCCTGTCCACTGAGGGCAAGAAGCTGGCAGCTTTGCCAACAGCAGAGATGCTATTCAGAGACAGACCCTCTCCCAAGTTGACTAGATCCCCCACCCCAGACCCCAGTCCTGACCACTGAACCAGGCCTGCAAGATCAGACTCTCCCAACATCCCAGGACAGGGGAGGTGAGATGGAAGACGTTCACCCTATCTGTGAAGAAATGCCAGCTCTGGATTGTTTCGGTAAAACAAGAGATTACAGATAAATTGATGAGAAAATGGATTGAGAAGAAAAGAGGGGGAAAGTGGAGAGGGAAGGAAGAAGGAAGGAGAGAGGGAAAGTTCTGGGACCAGAGTAGTGTCAGAAGCCCACATAGTTAACTCCTTTCCTCTCTCAATTTCTTGCTACAATGGCCTGACCAATCAAGGAAAAACCTGTCTCCTAAACATGATTCTATCCAGATGTTTTCTGAAGACTACAGAAAGTATCCTCCTAAAAGTTCAAGTCGTTTCCACTGTGTAGGTAAGGGTGGAGGGAGGAGAAGCAATCAAAGGCCACCACCTTCCCACCAACTGTGGAGAGAACCACCTGGGGTAAATTCTAAGTTGGCAGTGCAAAAGCCAAGTAGTCCTGGATTTGATTTTAGAGCCTCCATTGTGGGTTCAAAGGACCTCCAGATGGGAGGCTGTTATCTCCATGCAGGGCTTGCTAGGAGTCATGATTTCACGGGATTTCTGCAGAACAGATGCTACGACATCCACCTTCTCTCACCAGTCGCCCCCGATCCTGCTCACACAGCCTGATATAAAAGAGGGAGGAGGCAAGAGAGAGCAGAACTCATGGAGCAGTAGCCACCTCTTCCCATCCCCTGGGGAGTGGGTGAGCTTAGATAAATTCTCCTCCCTCTGTAAGATTGGGGTACCTGAAGTATTCCTCCGCACTGATAGCAAACCCGCAAAGGGGATGTTTGTACGGGGCTCAGTTGCTCACTGCACAGAAAGCCAATTTCTGAGACAGCAGGGATTGTCAAGGAAGAAAGGAAGTTTACTGTGGAAGATGTCAACTGAGAGGTGGGAGGTCTGCCTCAAATCCACCTCTCCAACTGACCAGGTGAGGGGTTTCTCTAGAGGCAATGAATAATGCAGGAAGTGAATGAGCATCATTACCTGTTCAAGGGGGAGTGCAGGGCACACAGCACAGTGAGAAATCATGCTGGTACATGCATTGCATGATCAAAACAATGACAGGTAAGCCCCTTCTGGAGTGCAGATTTTAGTAGCATAATGAGCCAGGGGGCAATATTGGTTATCCTTTCAGTCTCATGAGCATCTGGGTGATGGAGAGTGGGTTTCTCAGTGGGTCCTTGGGCAAGAGTTGAGGTAGAATGCCCTTATCTTGACTTCTCTGAACCATCAGTGGTGTAAGGCCTCGTAGTTAATTTCATAGCTGCAAGGAGGTTCCGCCATTTCTGAAGAGCAACTCAAAAGGGAACGGATCAGTGAAATAGAAAGTCACAAAGTTCTGGCCAACAAATCTTACTGGCCTGGAAACTTAAAACATAAAAGAACTGCAAAAATGTGTGTTTGTTCATGGAGTCAGTTACAATTCCGTCTCCCCTCATCAAGGAAGAGGCTGGCAGATGCCTTTCATCTGGAACCTTCAGAACCACTTAACTGCCCAATGCTCACGCCCAGTGCTGCTGGACTGTAGAGAAAGGGGCAGAGAAGGAAGGATAATTGGCGGAGAGGTGGGGGCCAGGGTGGCATGTGGCATTCCCACAGCGTGGCTTGGCAAGGGGACGTGGGTTTCCCATGGGTTATATGGACACTGAGGAAGGTCGGGAGGGTTTCAGCCACCGTATGAGAGGCTGAGGGGTGGACACTGTGGGGCAGGCTGAGGAGGAAGGAGAGGAGGAACCTCAGTCAGAACTGGTTCACCAGGGGACCATGTCAGAAGGACCCCCAGGGCAGCCCCGCTGGAGAGCAAGCACTGAGACTCCTGCCTCGCAGAGGGAAGGACAGCCAGTTAGGCAGAAAAGAAGTGACAGCCAACAGGGAGTCGCATAAGGAAGTGCTTTGATCCCTCTCCCCTCTCCTGTCTCCTCTCTGTGATATCTTGGAGAAAAAGGAGAAGTGGGAAAGCAAACCACATCACCCCTCTCCTTACCCCAAGCCACTGGAGCCCCAAGTCTGGCCTGCTTAGGAAGAGCGGATTTTTAATGTCCAGAGATTCTTCCTTATTATGGCTTTATTGAGATGGAATCCATATACCATGCAATTCACCGTATTAAAGTGTACATTTCAATGATTTTTAGTATATTCACAGACTTGTACAATCATCACCACAATCTGATTTGGGAACATTTTCATCACCCCAAAAAGAGACCCAGTGCCCATTAGCAGTCACTTGTTGTTTAAGTTCCCCAGCCCTGGGCAAACACTAATCTACTTTCTGTCTCTATAAATTTTGCCTATTCTGGACAGTTCACGTAAATGGAATCATGCAATATGTGGTCCTTTGTGACTGGCTTCTTTCACTTAGCATAATGTTTTCAAGGTGCATTTGTATTGTTGCATGGATCAATACTTCATTTCTTTTCATTGTCCAATAATATTCTATAGTATGTTTATATATTTTATTTATTTATACAATTATTATCCATGTTTATAGGCATTTGGCTTGTTTCTACTTTTTGGCTATTACAAATAATGATATTATGAACATTCACATACAAGTTTTGTGTGAACATACGTTTTCATTTCTTTGGGTGATGTAACTTGGAGTGGAATTGCTGGGTCATTTGGTAACTCTGTTTAAACTTTTGAGGAACTGCCATACTTTTCCACTGCAGCTACACCATTTTACATTCCCATCAGTGATGTATGAGGGTTCCAATTTCTCCATATCCTCACCAACACTTGTTATTATCTATTTTTTTAATAGTAGCCACCTTGTGGATGCGAAGTATCTCATTGTGGGTTTGGTTTGCATTTCTCTGATAGTTAATAATATTGAGCATCTTTTCAGGTGCTTATTGGCCATTGCTGTATCTTCTTTGGAGCAATATCCATTCAGAGACTTTTCCCATTTTAAAATTGGGTAATTTGTCTTTTTTTTTGAGACAGAGTCTCGCTTTGTTACCCAGGCTAGAGTGAGTACCGTGGCATCAGCCTAGCTCACAGCAACCTCAAACTCCTGGGCTCAAGCAATCCTCCTGCCTCAGCCTCCCGAGTAGCTGGGACTACAGGCATGTGCCACCATGCCCGGCTAATTTTTTCTATATATATTAGTTGGCCAATTAATTTCTTTCTATTTATAGTAGAGACGGGGTCTCGCTCTTGCTCAGGCTGGTTTCGAACTCCTGACCTCGAGCAATCCGCCCGCCTTGGCCTCCCAGAGTGCTAGGATTACAGGCGTGAGCCACGGCGCCCGGCCGATAATTTGTCTTTTTGAGTTCTAGGTACAAGTTCTTTATCAGATACATGATTTGCAAATATTTTCTCCCATTGGATGGCTTATCTTTTCATTTTCTTAATGGTGTCCTTTAAAGCATTAAGGTTTTAAATTTTTTAACACTATAATGAGATTTATGTATTTGTTATTTCAAAATATTGAGAGGGTACAAATGTTTTTGGTTACATGGATCACTTTTGTAATGCTTGAGTAATGTCTATAAATATGCCCATCACTCAAAAAAGTTTTTAATTTTGATGAACTCATATTGATTTATTTTTTCTTTTGTTGCTTGTGCTTTTGGTGTCATATCTAAAAAGATTTTGCCTAACTCCAAATGACAAATACTTACTCCTATTTTTCTCCTAAGGGTTTTATAGTTTTGGCTCTTACATTTATGATTTATTTTGAGTCAAGTTTTGTGTGAGGTGTGAGCAAGGTGTCCAACTCCATTCTTTTGCAAGTGGATATCCAATTGTCTTAGCACCATTTGTTGAAAAGACTATTCTTTCTCCCACTGAATTGTCTTGGCATCCTTGTGGAAAATCAGTTGACTGTAAATGCAAGAGTTTATTTCTGGATTTTCGGTTCTATTCCATTGATCTAAATGTCTATCCTTATGCCCAGAGACCCTTGGGAACTGAACATTGAGAGACCAGACTGAGACCTCACTAAGGGAACTTGCAAACAAGTGGGAAAGAGAGTTCCGCAGAGCAGACTGGTCACTAGGAAAATGTTAGAAATGCCTACAGTGGGTGAGAGGTTGGAGTGGATAAGCCCAAAGAGCCATGTTGCTGAGATTGCAAACTGATGACATGCATGTCATACAAGGGAAACAGATGTGTTTTCTTTTGCTAGCACAATGTTTGCCTACAAAGTGTTTTTATTACTATTATTATCATTATGTAAATAAAACTTGCATTTCTGGTTTCTCTTGAAAAACAGAATAGAGCTGAGTAGAAGACCTCCTTTACACAAGACACATTCTTTATTCTGAATAGCCTCCACCACTCCCTATTAATACTCAGCACCCACGTGTCAACAGACATCTGTCACTCTGCCTGTGCGGGGGGTTATTTTCTCTTACACTTAGCCCACTTAACTCATATATAATATGTTTTTAATATTACCCGTTTTCTCTCTATAGGCATTTGAGTGAGTGGCTTTTGCTGTATTCTGTGGCTCCCTACCTTCATTTAAAACAGTGATACAGCCGGGCGCGGTGGCTCACGCCTGCAACCCTAGCACTCTGGGAGGCCAAGGCAGGTGGATCCGTGAGTGAGACCCCGTCTCTACTAAAAATAGAAAGAAATTAATTGGCCAATTAAAAATATATAGGACAAATTAGCAGGGCATTGTGGCGCATGCCTGTAGTCCCAGCTACTCAGGAGGCTGAGGCAGGAGGATCGCTTGAGCCCAGGAGTTTGAGGTTGCTGTGAGCTAGGCTGACACCACAGCACTCTAGCCCGGTGACAGAGCAAGATTCTGTCTCAAAAATAAAAAATAAAACAGTAATACAGAGCTGTGTTCATCTCAAGTCTCTCTCTCTCTCTCTCTCTGTGTGTGTCTTCTATCACCATGGGCTGCCCTGAGACTTGAAGCACATGTGAACAGCACAGGATGTCACCAAAAGGCATAGGCCTGGAGATAGGCCCCCAGCAACCCAACAGAAAGGAGAAAGCAGCCCCTTGAATTGCTGTGATTGGTAGATCATGAAGCTATACCACGTCTTCAGAACATTGGCCATTTTACTTTTTTTTCCCCAACATAGATTCTCTATTGCCCAGGTAGAGTGCAGTGGTGTCATCATAGCTCACTGCAGCCTCAAGCTCCTGGGCTCAAGTGATCCTCTTGCCTCAGCCTCCGAGTAACTGGGACAACAGGAATGCACCACCATGCCCGGCTAATTTTTTTCTATTTATTTGTAGAGATGGGGTTCATTATGTTTGCTTAGGCTGGTTTCCAACTCTTGGCCTCAGGTGATCCTCCCTCCTCAGCCTCCCATAGTAATAGTATTGTGTCCAGTCCATTTTACATGTTTAAAGGGACATTATTCCTTGTTGAAGGAACATTGCTATCTAGTGGACTCCTATTTAGGAAATTCTCAGAGCCTCCCGTTACTTAATGAAACCAGCAAGAAACAGAAAAATTGGCTTTTCTGGTATCCTAGAATGAAAACAAGGGTTTGGACAATGAACTGGATTGAATGAATGTTGAGGGTTTCCTACTAGCCCAAAGAAACAATGATTCCTAGCACTCATAATAATATTAGTAGTAGATAACATTTATCAAATGCTTTCTATCGGACAGACGCTGTGCTTAAGTGCTGGACACAGTGTTTGTCACATAATCACATAACACTGTGGGAGAGGTATCATAATGGTTCTCATTTATACAGATGAAGAAACTCAGGCACAGAGAGGTTATGTAACTTCTCCCAGGTGGCATATCTAGCAAGTGATGGAGCCGGAAATCAAATCCAGACAATCTAACTCCAGAGACAGTAGAAAATTTATGAAGACACTGCCAGATTTGATGCCTAATTTCCAATGGGAATTTCCTTTCTCCACCCACTAAAAGATTTTGCTACATTTCTTGCCAAGGATACCAAGAACAGGAAGCACAGAAGTCTAGTTTTTCATTTTTCTGGCTTATAAATTTGTGAAAATTAAACGAAAAATATCCCCTGTGTTTTTTTATTCATTAAGAGATAAAATAATTTCAAAAGGAAGTTTCCCTAGAGCAAAAGTTCCTTTTTCAGAATCCGTTTCACATTCAGAATTTGAAATGGAATAAAAAATGGGAGAGTGTTCAATGTCTGCAGTGTCAGGTAATTTCTTTCAAGGTTCTATCACTAAACGTTGTGCTTGACATGTGGAACCGAATTTCCATTATGTTCAGTCAAGCAAGATTTGACGGATGGAGCCGTCACTCCTTACAATGATCCTGCCAGGTAGCTGGGGAGCCCATTTTGGCCTCTGCTATCCTGTTATACTACGAGGTATTCGTGCAAAAATAAACATTGTTTCTCTGTCCCCCAGTTTCCAATAATCCCCGTTTGTCTAAATTGACATTTATGGAAGAACTACCAATGAGAAATCCCACTTGCAAATGACTTGCGGGTTTAAATCAACCTAATTTCCTTAAATCATACGTACTTGAAAATCGTGTGTCAAATGTAAATTCTTTGGGCTTACTATCAATTGAAAATTATATTCTTCAAAAAAAATAGATATGTTAGGAAGCACATGATGTTTTGCTGACCAGAAAGCATGACATTTTTAAAATGTATTTTCAGTAAAACTGTATAACCATATTCCTGTAAGTTATTCCTTCCTTGATAAAAGAAGTAAAATGATCCTGTAGTAATAAAAGGTAAAAACTGATGTGGAAAAAGAACACTAAATAACTTGAAGTAGAATGTTTTATTAATGCATGTAATAAACTCTTCTACTGAATACAAATACATGGTTTTGTTGGTAGAAAATCATTTGCTCATGCTTTCACTAAATACATGGGTTAAAGGAATAAAATTTAAGATAGATTGATTTTAAGGGTGTCATATTAGTAAGCCTGTTTGGGTTATGTTGGGGGTGGGAAAGGGAGTGTTGCTTTTTGCCTTGACAAAAGAACTTGGGAAAACCAAGGACTGTATGCCAGAAGACAGGACCCACAAAGGCCACAAGATGTCGCTTTCTGACAGCCTCTTGCTTCTAGCTAACCCGACAATTTCAGAAGGAAGAGAGGGTAGGGAGGGATGTTGACCATTTTTTGATGTGATAACCAGAAGTGCATCAGTTAGGATCTCCAACAATTGATGCATCTAGATCAACAGGGATTCTCTACTAATGTCCTAAACATAAAGCATAAATCTTTTTTTTTTCCCTTCAATTTCTTTTTCCCCTATAGCAACCCTGAGCACGTTGATGTTAGTGAGGATGTGGGATACCAAACCAAAAATTTTGCCATTGTTACCTTTTGGTCCTCAACAACAAACATTCAGTGGGATGTTCTGAATAGGGATTATGTTCTCTATTTTATAGAGGAAGAAGCCAAGGCCCAGAAAGGTTGTAACTGACAGAAAGAAATTCCAACGGCCAGGTTTTTTGACACCCAGCGCCCCAACTGGGGCTTATACACTCTGCCCCTTCCCCAGCACTCATAGTGAAGGTGGCTGAGGACAGGATTGGACTTTTTCTGGTGTGTTTTTTTCACAACTTCTTTATGGTATGGTTACTATACCATATATACAGGTTTGTTATATAACATAATACATATATGTATTACTTTGAAGACAATGTTGGTAGTTTATATTTTCTGAGCCAAGTGCCCAATATTTTCAAACTCATCCACAAAGAGCTGTATGAGTGCTTTTCCAAGGCCTTGTCCTAATATTGTATTTGCATGTGCCTTCTGCATTTTTATTTCCCTGGATTTGCCAGATTCATTTCATGGGTCTTTCCTAGTATCTCCTCTTGAATTTATTTATAAATTGTATGGATTTTCTGTTATCCAAGTTTTTTTTAATGTTTATCTTTGTTAATTCCTTCCTCTTGCTTTTCTTGAGTTTCCTTCCCCCTTCCTGATAACATTTCTATTGAATGCTTCTTTTTATCTTCTTACTAAATAATAACGTGCATTTAGGCCTGGCACCATGGCTCATGCCTATAATCAATCCTAGCACTTTTGGAGGCTGAGTTGGGAGGATTGGTTAATCCCAGGAGCTTGAGGTTGCAGTGAGCTACGATGATGCCACTGCACTCTAGCCCACTCTAGCCCTGGTGACAAAGAGAGACCTGTCTCAAAAATAAATCAATGAATAAATAAATAATTTAAAGATAATAAATTTCTTTTGGGAACATTGGCTATATCCTATAATAGCTAGCATTTATTGAGTGATTGCTACATGAGAGGTAGTATAAGTGCTCAATAAGTTTTATGCAATCCTCACTTCAAGCCTATGAAGCAGGCATTAATATAATATTACCATCATTTTAAAGATGAAAAAAGTAAAGCTCAGAGAAGTCAAATAACTTAGCCAAAGTCACAGAGCTAATAATCATTGAATTCTAATTCTAATCATTAGAATTCTAATACTGGAGACCATATGACTCCAGTGACCAATTACTCAACGCTGAATTTTGATATGTACACTTTTTATTGTCCTCCACTCTCCCCCATCAAATAATTTATAATGGCAACTCCTAGTTCCTCTTTTACCCAATAGTTATGTAGCAAATTTGTTTTTATTTCCAAGAGATCAGATTATTTGGTTGACTTTTCAGTATTATTTTCAAATTTTCATGCATTGTGGCCAAAGTACTTGCTTACATACATTCTGCTTTTTGAAACCAAAACTTTCTTTTTGACATGGGACATAATATAAAAAGACTAGATCTTTAGTACTTAATTAAGTCGAGTGCTTATTATAGCACTTTGATCTTTGTATCTTTATTTCTTGTTATTTACTAAATGTTACAAAGGCTAAAAGTGGTGTGTTGAAATCTCTATTGTAGTATTTGTAGTATTTCCCAATTTTCAATGGTGTGAACTCTACTGTATAATCTACCATCTCTGTGGCTTAATGCTTTGTGCCTTGAGGTCTACTTTATCCATCTTTAATTACAGCTAACATTTATTGAGCATTTATTGTGTCCCACATTTTGTGCTAAGAGCGTCACGTGTATTATTTTATTTAATTATCGAAACAACTCTAAACAGGTGTGGATCCAGGTTTTGTGGGGATTGGAATTTATACACTACTGAGGGCCTTCTGAGGAAAAAAAAGACAAAATTATGAACACAAAATTAGGTACAACGATGAATGTTCATTTAAAGTAAGAAAATAAACCATAACAACTTAAGAGCTCTCTTCCAGCATTTAGGAGAAACGCTTTCTACTTACAACCTTCCCACCTGGAAGACTACAATTCAGCGGCCCTTGCAAAGGAACCTAAATTTCCTTAGCGTCACCCTAAATCTGCCTGGCAGCGGGGAGAGGGGTTATCATTGGTTCCATTTTTATAGATGAGAAAACAGACTTAGGTGGAGTCAATCGCTCACCATTGCAGAGTTGGCATCTGAAAATTACGGGAATGGACTCCAGAGCCCTCACCTTTACCCCACGCCGCTCCCCACCGACACCACGGAGCGTGCACGAGGGCTTCGTTAAGGATGGCCGAGGGGCAGCAGCTGAAGAGGAGCTGAACAGAAGGGCAGGAGAAAAACAGAATGAAGAGGTGGGCGGAAATGGGCTCCTCAGCTGTGGTAGAGAATGCGCCTTAGACGAGAAAAGAGAGAAATTCAAGAAGAAGAGGTAAAATGAGGCAGAAATAGAGCGAGTTAGTCAGACCCTGGGTACTTTCATTTATTTACAAATTGTACCGAGCCCAACCACGCCCCAGGCGTGGCGCTGGGTTCCCGCAGCGCAGCGGCTGGGCCCGGGCACCCCACGCAACGCGACCGGCGCTGTTAGGAGGTGAAGGGGGGCGAGGACAGAGGGCGGGAGGCCACAACGGCCGGCCGAAGGACAAGAAGTCCGTCCGCTGAGAGCCACTGCGGTGCTGAACGTCGCCGAGATACAGGTGGACCGGCAGCGCCCGGGAGCCGCGCGCCCGGAGGGGCGCCGGAAATGGGGCCCAAGCCCCGCGTCCCTCTCAGCCAATGGCCGCGTGATGCGCCGTCCGACGGTGGCCGGCGCACCTGCAGGAAAAAGGCGTGAGACCCATGAAGCGCAAGAAGGCACCATCTGTGTATGTTACTATGCGAGCTGCCAGGGCAGTGTAGCCAGGGACAAGCGTCTTTCCTCATGGTTAACCTAGGCCAGTGCCACCACGCCTTTAACTTGAGGCGGGGCACCCCAGCTGCCCTCAGTAAAGATGGCTGACTGGTGCAGGGAAAAGCCGGAAGTAGTTTGGGCCGAGAGAAGCGGGTAGAGGGCTTTGGGGCGTGGTCTGTAGGCGGGGGCGTGGCCAGTCTCCGTAATCTGGGTCTTTGAGGAGCACGCCGGACGTCCAGCCGCGTCCCGACCGTCTCCCAGGGGCGGGTCCTCCACTGGCTCCGCCCCCGCCCAGGTGTCTCCCTCTTGGGCGGTCCCTGCTAAGTCTCGGAGATTTCTCCCTTGTGTCTTCCCGAACTCTTGTCTCTCCGTGGGCGCGTTGTCCCTCCGCGGTCCCCTTGTCCCCCTGCGCTCGCCGGCTAGCAGCGATGGAGGGCGCCCCGGAGAACGCCCCGGAGTCTGCCTCGTCCGGCCCCGGGTCCGCGGAGCCCGCGGGTTCTGCGAGGGGCCCGGACGAGTGGCCTCCCGCGGAGTCGGAGGGCTGCACGCGGCCCCTGGAGGCGGCCCCGAAGAAGCTCTGTGGGTATTTAAGTAAATTTGGCGGCAAAGGGCCCATCCGGGGCTGGAAATCCCGCTGGTTCTTCTACGACGAGAGGAAATGTCATCTCTATTATTCGCGGACCGCGCAGGATGCTAATCCTTTGGGCAGCATCGACCTCTCCGGTGCGATCTTTGACTGCAAGGCTGACGCTGAGGAGGGGACTTTCGAAATCAAGACTCCCAGCCGGGTTATGACCCTGAAGGTAAATGGAAGGGTTTTCTCCTTTCCATCCTGGATGAGTTCCCAAGGGCATGGCTGGGCGCGGGTCTGTGGTCACAGCAAATTGACTGGAACAGGGATCGCCGGCATGTTCCCTGAACCTTGTGCTTTCTAAAGCGCATTCACACCCATTTCCTCATTGGGTTCCCACAAGGCAGCGTTGATGGACCCATATTAGGAGTCAAGAAACTGAGTCATAGATAAAGTGACTGGCCTGAGGTCAGGCATCTAGAGAGTGGTGTAATCCACACTGGGAATCTTTCTATTTCTCGGTGCTGTTTCAAAACTTTACTTCTGGGTATCCCTAACAATATAGTTACCTTAGCTTTCTTGGGACTGAAGTATAGTCAAATACAGTCTTTGCAATCCTCTCTCAAGGCCAGGAATCTGATTCACTTTTCTTAATGTTTTGGCCAAGGGGAGTGAATGCTGAGACTTTGGCAGGGATTAGGAAGATAAACACTGATCAGCCTAGATTGTTCATCTGGGCATGTTTAAACCTGTTTTTTCTGTCCGCAGCAATAGGTAAATTTGTTTTATGATCATGTTTAACTGAGAAAGCCTCAAATAGTGGAAAGGCCACATACTTTGAAATCAGACAGGCTTGGATTGAAATTGTACGTTTGCTACTTAATAGCTGTGTGACCATGGGTGAGTTACTTAACCACTCAGAACCTAGGTAGTTTGTAGGCATCCGGCACATCACAGGCACCTACAAATTAGGCTGAATTAATCTCAGCCTAGAGTATAGCCTAGCACCTAGTGGGTATTTAGTGGATGTTGAATAAACACCTATATACATAGGATGACAGAACCAAGGTCAGAATGCTCATGTCAAGACAAGGTGTCCTGTAATTTAATTGGAAAGACATATCTGGGCCAATAGTTCTGTGGGTATCAGCGAAGAGTGTGCCAAGAGATAGCCTTCCTCATCGTGTCCCCCTCTTTCCACTCCTCCACCCCCACTGCCAGCTAACTAGGCATGAATGGATGCCCACAGGTTCAGTTCTCCTTTACTGACGGGGCTTAGCTGGTGACCAGGCTGGGGACTTGGTTAAAATCTTGGAAACCACAAATTCCAGGCCAGGGAAGGCATTTTAGAGGTCATGTGGCTCCTGGGTCTCTTCCACAGGCTGAATGCTGTATACAGGGCCTGTGTACATGGTATTTGCTCTTCCACCATTCCATGCGTGGGCTTGGCTCAATTCTAGGCTCTGGGGTGTGGCACCAGATCAGCCCTGCCCTCTGGTTCTGGAGAGAGAGACTGACAGGCAAACTGGCACACAGTAAAACATTCTATAGAGATTCTGTATAAGTCTGTACAAGAAAATGTGGCGACAGGAGGGGTCATTTCCACTGGGGGGGGGGAGGGTTTGGACTAGCCAGAAAGGCATCGTAGAGGAGGGACCAACACTTGAGGCTTGAAAGAAGAAATAGGTGTGTGATGAGCAGACAAGGAAGAGAAAGGTATTCCAGGTCAAGAGAGCCCCACAGGCAAAGATAGTAAAATGTGATCCAGCCCCGAGTGTCCAGCAACTCACAGGAGCTGGGGATACAGAGGGGCCAGAAGGATGGAGTTAGAGAGCAGAGGCCCAAGGGTGGGGCACTTATGAGTTAGGCCAAGGAGCTTGGACTTTGTCCTGTAGGCTGTGGGAAATTGTCAAAGAGCTTTAAGCAAGGAACACTGAGATTAGAATGTTTAGGAAGCTAAGGCCGGCTATTGGGTAGAGAACAAGTTAGGGGAAGGCAATGCTGGTAGTCAGGGAGTCCATCAGGAGGTGATCGGGAGCTGTGGCTGTGGGGAAGGAGACAGTGGAGGTGGCTTGGGGTTGTAGGGAAGTAAAATGTGGGAGGACATCAGGGTGGCTGGAGTAATTAACTGGCTTACCGCCTGGTTACTCACTGATGGGAGAGAACTCAGGATGAGGCACCCATGGGACATCTAGGTACATGGCCCTTGCAGGAGGACAAGGACCATGTGTGTTGGCTCAGCCCTGTATCTCTAGCACCTAGCACAGTCCCTGACGCATGTAATAGGTGCTCAATGTACACTTGTGAAATGAATTAATACAGTGGGGTATTTGGGTTTGGCGGGAGCTTGTCAGTATTAAGGTCAAGGTGAAGCCCTGGGAGGACTGAGGTCTCTTAGGGCAAGTGCACAGAAAGAGAAGACTGGCGGGCATCATTTTGTCTCATTGATACCTGCATGACAGGCTGAGGGTCTCTTTCATGAAGCCTCCCGGCCAAGTACACACCTGTGGACCCCTGAGAGGCAGAGCTTGCCCCAGTTGCCACTAGCCTGCTGCTCTTCTCTCACGACCTTGATCATGGGCAGGTCTGTGGGGCTCCCCATCCACCCCCAGTGAGCTGCCTGTCTTCTGCAGCCCACCTCAGCTGATCTCAGGCCTCCTTTATGGAAGCCACAAATCTCCTGGCCATAAATCCCAGCAGAGTTCTCTGGTTTAGAAGTAGGGCACTGGGTTCTGGGACCAGCTCTACCACCACAAGCCAAGGAAGCTTCAGGGCCTTCATTTCTTCATTTGTGGAAAGGACTGATCAGTCCTCCCTTGTCCTGCTCCTAGAGGATCCAGGGAGTGAATGGATGTGAAAGTGGGTGTTTGGACCATCCAGTGCTAGGAGACTGATGACCAGCATTTACCATTAACTTATTTGGTGTGCCAGAGTACCTGGAAGGTGCCACCATGTTGTCACAGCATGTGGCTGTCCAGTCCTCATTCATATTCATGATTCATTGCTTTCCCAAAGCAGGAGGGATCACCTCCATTCCACTAAAAGGTAGCAAAGACTTGGGGCTGTCACAGAGGAAGATAGTAATGGTACCAGGTCCCCACCCAAGTGAGAATTCCAAAGTCCTCCCCCTCTCCCACAGCACCTCCAAATCCCCCTGTCCGGTGAGCACATTTTGAGTACCTACTGTGTGTCACGCACTGTGTGGGACACTTTACATTCCTTATCTCATTTCATCCTCATATCTGCCCTAGAAAATGTACATTATTGTCACCATAGTACAGATGAGAAAACTAAGGCCCAGAACAATTAAGGAACCTGTAAGCGGGAGACCAGACCCTGATTACCTTCTGTGGCCTAGAAGCATGTGGCCTTTCAGAGGTGAATATCTACCCACAGTGACCTTTTTTTTTTTCTGGGAAAGAGAGAGTTCCTGTCCCACACCCAGTGCCACCCTGCAGGCACAGGGCCTTGCCAACTAATCCTTGTGCTTCTCAGGCCGCCACCAAGCAAGTGATGCTGTACTGGCTGCAGCAGCTGCAGATGAAGCGCTGGGAGTTCCACAACAGCCCACCTGCGCCTGAAGCTGCCCCAGCTGGGAACGTGCCTGCCCTGCACCTGGAGCTAGGTACCCAATGGGCAGGCCTCCTGCCCGCACACCCAGGGCTCTGGTGATTACGCCTTTACCTTCCTGTTGAGTGAGTGGGAGGAGCCAGGGATGTGGCTCAGGATTAGTTAAGGCAAGAATTTGGGCTTGGAGGCCAGACTGCCTGGGCTCAAATCCTAATTCTGTGTGATTTAGGCAAGTTGTTTAACCTTTCTGAGGTTGAGTTTCCTTCCCTGTAACCTTCTTAGGGTTATTATAGGATTAAATGAATCCATACACTTAAAACAGTTAGAACAATGCCTACACATGATCAGAGCCCAATACATGTTAGCTACTATTTTGACAACTATTATGGGAAGGTCTCAAGAAATAACACTTACACAGAGTTTCCATGAGGAGGGTTAATGAGAAAATGCAGTGTCGTGCTTGGTGCTTATGCATATGGTTTTCTACAGAGAGCTGGGTAAATCAGTGATTTTATACCTGGTATTCTCATAAGACAGATTCTGTTGCATCCTCATGGCTTAAAAATTAAGTTTCTTGATCCCAGATCTTAGAACAACATCCCAGCATAGATGAGCTAAGGAGCTCACACCTCCCACCTGCATGCTGCAGCCAGGAACATGATTGGCAGGTTTTAGAATTGAGATCGACCACCTCACAGCTGCCCCTCCAAGAACATGGAAAACCAGCTTCCAGCACAAGGCTGCAGAGTGTCTAAGTTGCCTCATCCTCAGTTGACAGTGAGGCTGAATAGGCAAGGACAGGCATTGTCACCAAGCACATCCTGGACCTCTGTACCTGGACGCTTTGCGTGTCCCAAACTGAGTGCATCAGCCTTGACCTTTCTCCTCCCCAGTGTCCCCACACTGGTAGATGACTCCCCACAGACTGACCTCCACCCTTCCTCAGTCTCAGCCAGTGAACCCAGTCAGGCACCATGCTGACCATTTTTCCTCTCTGACCTATACGTTGGACCCAGGCATGTCTTGATACCATTGCCCAGGTCAGACCTCATCGCTCAGTTGAAAAATTACAGCAGCCTCCTCTCCAGTGTCCCTGAGTGCAGCCCTGCACCTGCACCCATCCCTCCCCACACCCCAAGTGAGCTTTCTAAAAGGAAAGCCTGAGCCCATCACCCCATCCACGCTGGCCCTCCACCCAGCTCCTGCACGGGGTGCTCATGCTCGTCCCTCGTGACCTCACCTCTGCCTGCTCCCCAAGTGCCCACCTTGGCCTTGATGCTTCAGCAGTACCAGGTGAGCTCTGCACTCGCTCTCCTATGCCTGGCAAATTCCCGCTTATTCTCGCTGGCCCAGCTCTGTTGCTGCCTCCGCTTGCCACCCTCCTCCTGGAAGCCTTCTTGGACTCTGCCCACTGGACTGTCTGTGGGCCCTCAGCACTTTCTTCAGACATTTCTAAGGAGGCTGTCACATTGTGTTCTAATTACCCCTATTCTTGTCAATCTCTGCCCACTAGCCCTTAAGGGTGAGGACTATTTATTTGTCACCTGTTGCCCCCAGTCCTTGGTGCCCTGCCTGGCACATTGGCTATTTGTGGAGTGAACGTGTGAGCGAATACATTGAACTTTATAATTCAATGAGGAAAGGAATGTATAGCCCTTAGCATAATGCCATGCACGTAGTGAGTGCTCAATACATGTGGCTGTCCTGATAATCACGTGTGTGTGAACATGAGTGTGTGTGCTATTACTCTCATAATAGTACATGTACACACATATATGCTGTTACTGTTACAATAACTGCTCCTTGGATTGTTGAAAAAACAATCATCGGCGATTTCTTTGGGGTTCTTTTTGGAGGGTTTCTTTGCCTCTGCACTTCTACTCCGGCCCCCACTTCCCATTTGCCAGGGAGCGACACAACCCTGGCTGCGCCGAAAATTGCAGCCAAGTTGACAGAATTGCCAAAGGTCAGCTCAGACTAGAAGCGAGAGGAAACCCTCCCGATAACAGAATTCTTATGTGTCTGGAACTGAAACTTGAAGCAGATTTTCAAAGCTGCTTTGGCTCTGGGATCCCACAGGCTCTTCCGTTGTGGTGAACCTGTTCCAAGTTCTTTAATTCTGTGGCTTCACTCCAGCACACGCAGCGGGCCTTTCTGGGCTAACCCCTGCTGGGAGCCAGGATGACCAGGGGGCCAGCCTCCCGAGAACGCTGGTGTGCGACTCCAAAAGCAGGGATGTAGGCTTCTCCTGAAGCCTTTCCTCACCCCACAGCAAGTCTGTACCTTCCCAGACCAAGGGCCTGGGCAAAACCTTCCCCAGTACACCCAGAAAGACAATTTCTGGAATCTCGAGCAAGCCACCAAGCCCTGGAATCGCTCTCTGGACCAAGCTGCCTCCTCTCCAGCCGCCACCCTTCCTGAGGAAGCAGAGGCCTGCTCCTAGGACGACGAAAACCTCCTGACCCATGTCTGACTTTGAGTCACAGAGACTCCGTCTGGTAAAAAGTATCTTGTCACTGCCCTTGAGCAATCCGTAAGGCACATTCTCTACAGTTTTTAAGCATTTACAACTTTGTTTGATGCTTTACATAAATAGTGGTTTGTTTCTACAGAGCCAAGGAAGATCAGAGAGAAACCAGCAGATTTTTAATAAGAATAACACATTGCCAAAGTAGGCTAGAGTTTACAAAGGACTTTTATAAATGTATATCATCACCAAAACATGCATACCATTTATCGATGCTGCTCTAACCTGTTAACATGCTTCATCTCATCTAATCCTCACAACAATCTTATGAGGTAGTTAGTGTTATTCACATTTTATAGAAGAGGAAACTGAGGCTTGCAGAGGTCAAGGGACCTGTCCAAGGTCACATAGTAAGACAATGTGAGTGCTGAAATTCAAATGCTAGTCTGCAGACTCATGCTTCCCTTCCAAAGCTGAGGGACAGCCATCCATCTGTCCAGGGCCCTCCCAGGAAGCAGTGACTTCCTGGGCCAGGCCCTTTTTTGTCTAGGCAGTGACTTCTTCCCACTGGTAATGGGGCAGCCCCTAGGGCTCAGGCAGAGAGAACTGCAGATAAATGCCACTGGTAATTCTTTGTGTGGTCACCTTATGGAGGGCATTTATCCAGGCTAGAGAGGGGCCCAAAGGCCCCAGACCACAGCCTTGGATCATCAACTCTGTTTCCTATGGAAAGTGCTGATCTCTGCTGTGACATTGCCATCATGTGCTGCCCATCCTTGGACAGTCCCTTTGCACCAGGGCCTTGTGGCTTGCTGGGCAGCTCCTCCTGTCCTGGAATGGTCTGCTTGTTAGAAAGGCTACTCTGATAAGCCACATGGTTTAGTGATAGAAGCAAAAGTGAGGAACTGCATTTGCGTGTATAACTCTGTCACCTGCTAACTTTGACCTTGGCCATGAAACTTATCCTCTCTGAGCTACTGTTTTCTCATTGGTGAAACCAACCAGAGATAACACCTCACCCCCAAGACTTAGTTCTCTGTGGTCTCCGAACAGATCTAAGGCCACAAGTGGTAGTTATAGGGAAACAAATAATGGTAGGTAGGGGGTTCTTACTAAGGTATTAAAATCTTAGAAAATCTGTAAATTTTTTTTTCTCTGAATGAGGGAAAATAAAGGTGGTTAAAGTATTGATAAACAAGGCTGAGTGCCATGGCTCACACCTATAATCCTAGCATTCTAGGAGGTCGAGGCAGGAGGATCACTTGCGGTCAGGTGTTCAAGACCAGCCTGAGCAAGAACGAGACCCCATCTCTACTAAAAAGAGAAAAAAATGAGTTGGGCATGGTGGCACATGCCTGTAGTTCCACCTATCCAGGAAGCTGAGGTGGGAGGATTGCTTGAGCCCAGGAGTTTGGGGTTGCTGTGAGCTAGGCCAATGCCACGGCATGCTGCCCTGGGCAACAGAGCAAGACTCTGTCTCATAAAAAAAAAAAGTCTTCATAAACAAGAAAATCTTTTTTTTCTTTTTTGAGACAGAGTCTCACTTTATTGCCCAGGCTAGAGTGAGTGCCGTGGCGTCAGCCTAGCTCACAGCAACCTCAAACTCCTGGGCTCAAGCAATCCTGCTGCCTCAGCCTCCCAAGCAGCTAGGACTACAGGCATGTGCCACCATGCCCGGCTAATTTTTTTTTTATATATATGTATATTAGTTGGCCAATTAATTTCTTTCCATTTATAGTAGAGATGGGGTCTCGCTCTTGCTCAGGCTGGTCTCGAACTCCTGAGCTCAAATGATCCGCCCACCTCGGCCTCCCAGAGAGCTAGGATTACAGGCGTGAGCCACCGCGCCCGGCCAGAAAATCTTATTTATTTTGAATCAACTCAAAGTCTATATTAAAGACTACTTTGAAAGATGTGAGTCCACAGTATGGGGCCTTATGGTTTTCTGAACATTTTCATATACTTTAACTCCGAAGGAGACAGAATGGAGAGTAGCCTTGTTTTTTTAAAAAAAAGTTATTTCCAACCAAGTCACAGCGCCATCCTCGCAGAAACAGGGTGGGTTTCAAATCTTCTGACCAAAGCCAGGTTTAGTACTTCTGCTTCCTCTGCTCAAACGCCTGAGGGCTCTGGTTTCCAGCCAGATGAGATCCAGCCTCTTAGCCACACCCCTTTCCATTCGGCCTTCAGGATTGGGTCCCATCTCCCCTGGGTCCTATCTCCCCACACACTCAGCTCTGGGTGTGGAACCCCTTGCTGTTGCCTGTACCTACACTTGCACAGAAAGATCCTCATTCCTCCTGCATATCCAAATCACCTCTAGTCCTCAAGGCCCAGCTGCAGTGGTTCCCCTTCCAGGAAGTCTTCCCTGGCCAGAGTTGGAAGGACTCTGTCTCCACCTCCCAGAACTGCCCCCCAGCTCCTGCCCACCTGTCGTCCCCAAGGTGTGCACTCTTCCTTCCCCTGCTCCCTAGGCTGTGAGCTTCACTTTGATTCATCTCACTTTCTCCAGCCCTACATGGAAGCCTTAGGTTAGACAGCCAGTCTGTATTTGTTGAGAGGGTAAATTGAAGGGAGGGCCTCAAAAGAATGGTTCGTGAGTAGTGTTGCGGAGTGCATATTTTTAAGGGGCTTCCAGGAGGGTTGTACCAGCAAAATGTATCATTTTCCTAGCTGCAGAAGATTCAGTGAGCAGCTTTTGGTGCTGTTAACCTACAGAGAAGGCTTGCTTGCCTGCCCCATCTTGCTTGCCCCAGCTCCTGCCTGTCAGGGCTGTGCCCGTAGTGTCCCACCTGTCCAGTCTTTCCAAGTGCGGTGACCTAGGTGGATTGATTTCCCTTTCCTTTGTTCCCCAGGCCAAGAGGAGGCAGAGCTGGAGGAGTTCCTGTGCCCTGTGAAAACACCCACTGGGCTCGTGGGCACGGCAGCGGCCTTGCAGCCGGTCCCTGCCATGCCCTCGGCCCTTCAGAACATTTCCCTCAAGCACCTGGGAACTGAAATACAGTAAGTGCCAGTGGGGCCGGCAGCTGGCCAGGCTGCAAGCAGCCCTTCTGCAGGCCCTGACCTGGTGCGGTTCCCCTGCAGGGGGAGGTGGGCCAGGGAAGACAGTTAGGGGCTTTAGTTTCAATTAACCACATCATCACTTTAAAATATTACATTTGTTGTTCTGGTTAGAAAAGTAGTGTGTGTTCATTGTAGGAAATCTTTGCTTTAAATAGTTCATGAGAAGGTAGCAGTATAGCCTGGGTATTGGAGCCAAACTGCCTGGGTTTGAATCCGGGCTCCATCAGTCATGGGTGTGCCTTGGCAAGGCGTCTGTTTTCTCTGCGCTTTACCTACCTCACTAGTAAGTGTAGGTAGAGTGGCGCTTGTCTTATAAGTTTTGTGTGTGGGTTAAATGGGCGAATGCATGCAAATTGCTTTAGAACTGTGCTTGACAATCTCAAGCCCATAATAAATATTAGATGCTGCTGCTGCTGCTGCTGCTGCTGCTGCTGCTGCTTTTGCTGTGGTTGAAGGAATAGAAACTTTGAGGAAATCAAACTATATTCAATACTGATCCTGTCTGGGCACTATTATCTATGTGAACGTCAGACAAACTGGGATCTCTTAGAAGGCAGAGCAGATTGCTCACTGGACTTGGTTTAGGGACCCCCTACCTCTGTGTGGCTCAGGCACAGTATTTCCCTCTGCCAGCTTCAGTGTTTGGGTGACCAGGAGGGTAGCGATGCCCTTCCCAGGAGAGAAGCAGGTTTTAGGGAAAAGACAATGCGTGTCCTTTGGGGCCTGCTGAAGGAGGTAGAGCTACCCAACAGGCATCTGGAGCCCAGGAGAGAGAGCTGAGCTGGAGAGAGAAGCCTGAGGGTTATAGGACATGACTGAGGGTGAGTGGGCAAGGGGGGCACCCTACAGTGGATTGTCCCTCGGGAAGAGCTGAGGGGAACTGGGTGCATTTGGGATCATGCCAGGACAGAGAGGAGGCCTGAGAAGTCCACCCATCCAGCCAGCGTGTGCCCAGGGCAATCTCACCAAGATAAAGCCATGGTCGTGCCTGATGGAGGCCACAGCAGCAGAAGCAGAACAGAAAATGCAGAGACCAGGAAAGGAAGGAAGTTTCAGAAGATCAGTCAGTCACTTCCCTCCTGTCACAGAAAATTTGAGGCAACATTGCAAAAGAAATGCCATGGGCTGTTGAGAGCCCCAGACAACTTGGTGAGATCAGTACTGTCTTTGTGTCCTCACCCCTTTGCCCTGGCTGGTCTTGGAGCTTGAGGCTGGTGCTGCCACGAGCCCAGATCGTACTCAGGGGACAGGAACAAGGAGCTTCCTGAATGCTGTGCTAGGTGCTTTAAGCTCTCGTTGAGTTGTCTGGACAAACCTGTGAAATGGCGCCATGACATGGTTAAGTTCTCAGGGCTGACGCTCAGCCCCACCAGCTACTGTTCTGTGGGTTTGGTTACTCGTCCTCTCTGAATGTGTTCTCCTTTTGTCCAGTGGGGTGATAATAATACTTACTTCATTGGGCTGTTGTGAGGATTAAATAAGTAAAATGTGTTATAGTGTTCAGCTTAGATCTTGGCCCGTGGAGGGGCCCAGCCAGTGTTTGTTGTGCATATGTTCATCATCCCCATTGCTGAGGAAACTGAAGCTCAGGGAGGAGAACCAGCTTGCCCAGGGTTATCTTTCCAGAACAAGGCTTTATGACCACCACCCCAATGCTGGCCAGGCCTTTCAGACCTGGAGTTAAACCTAAATAGAAAATGGTCTATGAACTGCTCCAAGCAAACTTGACAAATTTATGAAGCAGAGATGCCTCCTCCAAGCACAGTGATTTGGCTGGGAGGGGACCACCTGCACTATTTCAGAAGGTAATGAGCTCCCAATCCCCAGAGATGTGTGCTAGGGCTTAGAAGGCCCTTTGCTGCCCTAAAGTTGGGGGTTTCTATACCCTCCTACACTCCAGGATGACTGCTTGTGAGCCCTGGGATGTGTTGGGGAGACTGTGTTTCCTGGGCAAGGGGAAGTGTGGGCAGCAGTGACAGTCACCCCACCCAGCCAGTGCCTCTGGCTATAGGATTGGTTCTGTCTCCCACTCATGTGGCTTATGGTCTGTGAAATCCACGTAACAGGGCCCAGCACAGTACCCGGCACAAAGTGATGCTCAGTAAATAACATCACCCGTGATGATTGTCATCATTCTTTTCAGTGTGACTACACTTATATATTCAGATGGGGAGACTAAGAACAGGGAAAGGGAAGTGACTGGCCCAAGGAGTCAGAGGCTCCTTATAATAGGACCTTAGTAATATCAGAGCAAAGGGCCAGGTATTGGGAGTGCTGAGTTCTAATTTCTTTTCTGCTCTTAGTTCAACTGATGAATTTTTCCCTCCATCCATCAGTGATGATACCCTTGAAAGTTCATTCTCATTCTTTTTTCATTCTGGACCTGACTGTACCAAAAAACTGGATCTTGTTTTAAAACTAAGCTTCAGATCAAATGGTGATTCTTTGAAATTGACAAACCTTTAGCTAGACAGAGCAAGGAAAGAGAGAAGGCTCAAATTACTAAAATCAGAAACAAAAGAGATGTAATCTACTCAAGAAAATGAAATTAAGCACTCTAGGAGGCCGAGGCAGGCAGATCACTCAAGATCAGGAGTTCAAAACCAGCCTGAGCAAGAAATTAATTGGCCAACTAAAAATATATAGAGAAAATTAGCCGGGCATGGTGGCACATGGCTGTAGTCCCAGCTACTCGGGAGGCTGAGGCAGAAGGATTGCTTGAGCCCAGGAGTTTGAGGTTGCTGTGAGCTAGGCTGACACCACGGCACTCTAGCCTAGGCAACAGAGTGAGACTCTGTCTCAAAAAAAAAAAAAAGAAAAGAAACAAAAGAGAGGGCATTCCTACCACCATTACAGAAATAAAAAGTATTATAAGAGAATACTAGGCACAACTAAATGCCAACAAATTTGATAACTTGGATGAAAATGGACAAATTCCTAGAAAGACAAGTTGTGGAACTATATTCAAGAAGAAATAGAAAATCTGAATAGACTAGTAAATAGTAAAGACATTGAATTAGAAATCAAAAAACTACCCCACAAAGAGAAACTCAGGACCCGGTAACTTCACTGGTAAATTCTACCAAATATTTCAAGAAGAATTAGTACAAATTCTTCCAAAAAAGATAGAAGAAGAGGGAAACACATCCCAGCTCATTCTGTAAGGCCAATATTATCCTGATACCAAAACCAAGCAAAGACATCACAAGAAAGCTACAGATCAATATCCCTTATGAAGACAGATACAAAAATCAACAAAATACTGGCAAATGGAATTCAGCAGCATATGTAACAAAATGGATTATACACCATAGCAGAGTGGGATTCATTCCAGCAATGCATGGTTGGTTTCACATCTGAAAATTAATTTATGTAACACACTATATTAATAAGATAAAGGCAAAAACCACATGATCATTTCAATAGACTCCGAAGAAGCTTTGGACAAAATTCAATACCCCTTCATGATAAAAAAAACTCTCAACAAACTAGCACTGGAAGACAACTTCCCCAACATGGTAAAGGGCATCTGTGAAAAACCCAAAGCTAACATACCTGATGGTGAAAGACTTAATGTTTCCCCCCTAAGATCAGGAATAAGACAAAGATGTCTACTGTGGCCACTTTTATTCAAAATTGTTCTGTAGGCGCTAGCCAGGCTATCTACACAAGAAAATGAAATTAAGCCATCCAAATTGAAAAGGAAAAAAGTAAAATTCTCTTTATTTGCAGTTGACATGATTTTGTATATAGAAAATCCTAAAGAAAAACTATTAAAACTAAGAAATTAGTTCAGCAAGGCTGTAGGAGGCTGGGTGCAGTATGGCTCACACCTGTAATCCTAGCACTCTTGGAGGCCAAGGCGGGAGGATCACTCGAGGTCAGGAATTCGAGACCAGTCTGAGCAAAAGCAAGACCTGGTCTCTACTAAAAATAGAAAAATGAGTGGGGTATTGTGGTGAGCACCTATAGTCCCAGCTACTCTGGAGGCTGAACCAGGAGGATCGCTTGACCCCAGGAGTTTGAGGTTGCTGTCAGCTATGATGACACCGCTGCACTCAGGGTGACAGAGCAAGACTCTGTCTCTAAATAAATAAATAAACAAACAAACATAAATAAATACATGTTGCAGGATACAAGATCAATATAGAAATATCAATTGTATTTCTGTACGCTGTAATGAACAATTCAAAAATGAAATTAAGACAACAATTCCATTCACAATATCACAAAAAGAATAGAATATTTAGGAATAAATTTGACAAAAGTAATGCAAAACATACACTTTGAAAACTCCAAATATTCTTGGGGAAAAAACCCTAAATAACTGGAAAGATATCTCATGTTCTTGGATCAGAAGACTTAATATTGTTAGTATGACAATACTTCTCAAATTGATCTACAGATTCAGTACAATTCCCATGAAAATTCTAGTGGCTTCTCTGCAGAAATTAACAAGTTGATCCTATAATTCAAAACCCCGGAAATCCGAGAAACTCAGAACACCAAAAAAAAGTTTGAAGGCTCACTCTTCCCAATATCAAAACTTATTACAAAGCTACGTGCTGCTATAAGGATAGATATATAGATCAGTGTAATAGAATTGAGAGTCCAGAAATAAAACATCTATGTCAATTGATTTTCAAAAAGGTTGCCAAGACTTTAATGTGGGAAAGAAGAGTATTTTCAACAAATAGTCTTGGAACAACTGAATTTTCACATCCTAAGAATGAAGTTGGATCCCTTCTTCACACCTATACTAAAAAATTAATTCAAATTATATTAAGTACCTAAATATAAAACTCATAGGAGAAAACATAGGCATAACTCTTTGTGACTTGCATTAGGCAGTGATTTCTTAAATATGACACCCAAAGCATAAGCAATCAAAGAAAAAAATAAACTGGACTTTATCAAAATTCATATCTGTTGTGCTTTAAAGGATACTATCAAGAAAGTGAAAAAACAACCTACAAAATGGGAAAAAATATTTGCAAATCATCTATCTGATAAGGGACTTATATCTAGACTATATAAAGAATTCTTGCAACCCCATAAAGATAACCCAATTTAAAAATGGACAAAGAATCTGAATATATCTTCTTTCTCCAAAGAAGATATACAAATGATCAGTACGCATATGCAAAGATGTTCGGCATCATTAGCCAAGAAGAAAATGCAAATCACAACCACAGTGAGATACCACTTCACACCCAGTAGGATGGTCATCATCAAAGGGACAGATAGTAGGAAGTATTGGTGAGGGAGTGGAGAAACTGGAACCCTCATACACTGGTGTTGGAAATGTAAATGGCACAGTTGCTTGGGAAAACAATTTAGCAGTTCCTCAAAAGGGTTAAACAGAGTTACCATATGACCCAGAAATTCCAATCCTAGTTATAGTCCCAAGAGAAATGGAAACATGCTCTTACAAAAACTTGCTTGTGATTGGTTATAGCAGCAGAACTCTGTGAATATACCAAAATCCTTTGAATTGTGCACTTTAAATAGGTCAGTTGTATGGCATGTGAATTATATTTCAATAAGCTATTGCATAAATATTTTTAGTTTGAGTAGAACTTGTAGACCCTGTTGGGGAGGGGCAGGAACGAATCTCTACCTACGGCTATGTGCTGCCAACATTTTCTGCACTTTGCGTGAGTTACCTCGTTCAGTTTACGGAATGAGACAGCCTCGATTTCTCAGTGAGGGAAAAGCACCTTTCAATAACCAAGGTCTAGGCTGGGCGCGCCTGTAATCCTAGCACTCTGGGATGCCGAGGCGGGTGGATCGCTCAAGGTCAGGAGTTCGAAACCAGCCTGAGCAAGAGGGAGATCCCATCTCTACTAAAAATAGAAAGAAATTAATTGAACAACAAAAAATATATAGAAAAAATTAGCCAGGCATGGTGGCTCATGCCTGTAGTCCCAGCTACTCAGGAGGCTGAGGCAGAAGGATTGCTTGAGCCCAGGAATTTGAGGTTGCTGTGAGCTAGGCTGACGCCAGGGCCCTCTAGCCCAGGCAACAGAGTGAGACTCTGTCTCAAAAAAAAAAAAAAAATAACCAAGGTCTTTCAAGTTTAATGAATAGTCACCCAAAGATTCCAATTAAATTTAACAGTTTTTTGCCTCTACTGTTTTGGGAGTCCTATATTCTATTTCTATTCATTCCACAATTATCTCAGAAATTTTACATTACATATTTAACTTTAAGTCTGTTTTGGTATTCGTGGAATGAGGGTTTTTCACAGAGATTTGTCCATTTCTAGAAATATACATCACATTATATAACAAAGCTAGGTCTCCAGCAAAGGTCTATAGACTTCCACTTCCTTTTTTTTTTGACCACATGATAGTTGCCCTTTAAGTAAATGCCCTCTTAGTACAGTGTTTTCAAACTGGAGACCATGACCATAGTAAAAAATAATTTTTTGTTATAGTTCACTACACATATAAGCAATTCACAAAATATCAATGCTTACTAAGTAGGGTGCACTCTTATACTTTCTATTTCATGGTTTAAATTCTGGTCATGACACTAAACTGATTTTACAATCCATCAGTGGGTCACAACTTGCAGTTTGAAATACACTGACCTAGTGAACTCTTTTAATCATTTCCTATTCCCTGTTATTAATCTTAGGATATGTCTACTTTTATCTCTTTGCAAGGAAAAATAGCCTCAATCGAGCTGTTTGTTCATCTAGCTCATTATGAATTTTTCTGTGGTCTATAGTCTTGGGCCAACCTTCAGTGCTATCTAGTTGCTTCCTATAAACCAAGCATGCATTGAGCTTTGTTTCTGACCACATGCAACCCAGCGTCAGGCACCAGCAGGCATGCAGGTAGATTAGGGCCCAGTTCTTAGAGAAGTGACACCATGAAGCCCAAGCCTAGACAAGTACTCGACCAAGGTGTGGCAAGTGTGTAAGCTCCTTTGAGGCTCTGAGATCACAGTGAGGTCAGTGAAGGCTGCGGAAAGGACAGCTCTGAGTGGAGAAAGAGAGCAAGGGGGAAGGGGGCCTGGAGATGTTTGCAACTTATCTCGGCAGAAGTAGGGAGTCACTACAGTTAGGAGCCCAGAGGAAGGTTTTAGGAAGATTAGTTCAGCAAATCTATTGAACATTCATTCAACACACTGTATTAAGCGCCTTCTATATTTTGGGCTCTGGTCTAGGCATTCTAGATGCATCAGGGAACAGAACAGACAAGCATCCCTGCCCTCATAGAGCTTATATTCCAGCAGCAGGATTGGGGGCTGAGGGAGTCAAGCTTATATTGCTCGTAAGCACTATAGTGTGTGGAAGGTGATAAGTGGCAAGAAGGAGGGTGGGGGAGATTGGGCGTGGCGCGCATGGGGCTGCATTCAGATGACTGGGGTGTGGGGACGAGGCTGAGCTCCAGCAGTGCCAGCGGGAGGGGCAGAGGGACAAGACAGTAGGGCTGTCAGCCTCATGCTCCTCTCTGCTCGTGTCCTTTCAGAAACACCATGCACAATATCCGTAGCAACAAGCAAGCCCAAGGAACAGGCCGTGGACCTCCAGGGGAAGAGTCTCCACAGAGCGGGGAGCCTCAGAGGGAGGAGCAGCCCTCAGCCCCTGACCCCAGCACCCCAGGTGAGCCAGTGGCCATTCTGAGCCGCCTTCAGAGACCAGCGCCTCAGGGCTGCGATGAGTGCTTTCTCTCCTCCCTGCGAACCAGCCTTTGTGTGTATCTTAGTCTGCTCGGGCTGCTGTACCAAAACACCATAGACTGTAGGGCTTAAATAACACACATTTAATTTTCACAGTTGCGTGGAGGCTGCAAGGTGCCGGCAGGTTTGGTGTCGAGTGAGGGCTCTCTTCTGGGCTTGCAGTTGGCTGCCTTCTTGCTGTGTGCTCACGTGGCTGAAAGAAGGAGCTCTGGTCTCTTTTTTCTTCTTCTGAGGGTGCTAATCCCATCGTAGGCTCCGGCCTCATGACCTTATGTGAATCTGATCACCTCCCAAAGGCCCCACCTCCTAATACCATCACGCTGGGGATTAGGGCCTCACCATGTGAATTTGGGGGAACACATTCAGCCTACAGCAGTGTGTCAAGATGAAACTCTCCAGGTCACTCCTGGGCTTCCAGAGGTCTAGGAGCAGTGATTTTTTTATTTGTGCCAAAATACGCATAACAAAATTTACCATTTTGCCATTTTTAGTCGTCCAGTTCAGTGACATTCACACTATTTGTACAACCAGCACCACCATCCATCTCCAGAACTTTTTCATCTTTACAAACTGACACTCTTAGCAATGATTCTTTAAGAAATAAAAGAAAATATCTCTCATTTGTTCTTTCCTTCTCACTTTAAATACATATATGGAAAGGATATATATACAAATGCCTTTCTGGGGTGATCAAGATCAGATCAGATCAGATCTGCCTGAAGACATAGAGCAAATGGCCTTTAGGTTGATAGAGCATTTTATTGTTTCTTTTGTGATGCGTGAGTGACTTACACCATCAGGAGGTTGGCTTCTTTGGAATTGATATTGATACCCTTAGAACATATTTCAACTTAGAAATGGTTGGGAGAAAACTGGGACGGCAGCACTCTGGGGTTTTCTTACGGAAGAGAGAACTCTGTATAGAAATGGCTTTAGAAAAGGAAGCCCTTTGGAGCAGTCAGTGCCTGGGGAGGTTCCCGAAGGGCACAGTGAGCAGTCCAAGAGGAGGTCGGTACTGTAACAGATTAATAATTATAATAATAATAAAACTAGACTTATGTAGCAGTTATGCTAGGTTGCACTAAGCATTTTTTTGGTAATCATTTTATTAAGATATAATGCATATATTATTTACCCATTTAAAATGTGCAATGCAGTGGCTTTCAGTATATCCACAGAGTCATGTAACCATTACTATAATCAATTTTAGAATATTTCTAGTATCCCATAAAGAACCTGCATCCTTTAGCCATCAACCCCGAATCCTCACCTCCCATAACCCTAGGCAACCACTAAGCTACATTCTGTCTTACTTCCTGTCCTGTTCTGGACATTTGCTGTCCTTTGTGACTGGCTTCTTTCATTTAGCAGAGTCTTTCCAAGTTTCGTCTACACTCTCTGAGCACTTTCCCTACATTGACCAGTTTAATCCTTATAGCAGCTGGAGCGGCAGATACTGTCATTATCCTTATTTGATAAATGGGGAGACTGAGGCATGGAAAAGTGGAGTGACTTGCTTACGGCCCCACAGTAAGTGACAGAACCAGATTTGGGCCTAGCAGTCCGGCCTCATACTGCTGCCTGAAGCCTCATTTTCCAAGTCAGTGATTTTTTCAAACAACATCTTTATTGCCAGACCCTTGTCTCCCTAAAGAAACTCTAACATAGAAAGCAGATAAAAGCAGAGTTGAGGCAAGACTGGACGTCGGGGCTCCTCCTCTGCTCCTCCCACTCCACCTTCCCATCCAAGTCAGCTGTTGAGACACTCACACGAAATCTCAGGGTACTGACTGAAAACCACCAACTTAGGCCTCGTTTTCTCCAACTGTAAAATCGGTGCAGTGATTCCTACCCCTGCTCGTCCTCAAGGATGTTGGACAGTAGTGTTATCAAAGGGCAGCAGAGCTCCAGGGAGTCTCTCTGCTCTCCTAGACCCCATAACAGGAAAGAGAAAGAGGCCTTGCATCCCTCTGAGCTCTGCAGTCTGCTTTGTACAGATTTCTCTTAGGTCTGGAACAAGACTGTTCTGTTCTTGCACCCAGCAAGGTCAAGAAATGTCTGGTTCCTATCATCTAGCGGAGTTCTTCATGTGTTCAAGACTGGCTGGCCCTTGGCCTGGTCTCATGCTAAGTCCCATCCCCCAGGCCCTGGAGTCCCATAGCACATCCTTCTTAACACCTTTAACACCTTAGTCCCAAAAGGATTGGTGATAGTTTACTAAAATACATATTAGGGGAAAAATAAGTGAGTTAGGAGAGTTAGATAAAAATAAGTGGGTTAGGAGAGTTAGATAAAAATCAAGATAAGATCTTACAGAATATCTGAAGGTAGACAGCAAATGTGGCTCTGAGCTTCCCAGCAGGCAAGGCAAAGAGGGAAGTGCAAGAAGTTAGATTATTTCCAGTGTCCATATAACTAAAAACATATTTTCTTGGAAGAGGCAAAGCTTTTTCTAGCAATGGGTTGAAGGGATTTCTCCTGCTATGGCTTTATAACAGGCATGATGTATATGTCCCATGTGAACAAGCTTCTCCAGGTCCCTTGACCACATAATGTCCCTTGATGTAGGCTGATGGCAGAGCCTTAAAGCACAGGCTGGGGTCAGGGCAGGAAAAGGCTGCCCAAGGGAGTGATTCTCTGATGTTGGATTTGATTTAAGAATAAAATTTAGTGATTTGTAAGCAGTGGTCAGCAGAAGTTTTCTATAAAGAGCTAGATAGTGAGTATTTGAAGCTTTGTGAGTCACAGGGTCTCTATTTCAAGTACTCATCTCTGCCTTTGAGGAGTGAAAGCAGCCATAGACAACACATAAACAAATGGCATGTCTGTGTTCTAATAAAACTTTATGTATAAAAGCAGGCTGTGGGCCGGATTTGACATGTGAACCATAGGTTCCAACCCTTGCTCTAGAAGAAATATTAATAAAAGGACTGTGCATCCTTGAGGTAATCAACTGTGGAAATATGTCTCCTAACTTAGCTTGGAATAAGAATCAAGTAAGAGTTTGAGCTGCTCTCTGGAGCAAGAAGGCAGAGTTTTCATTCTGTGTTTCTACCAACAGGCAGATCTATGTGCTTTGAAAATCTCCCAGTGAGTAGAGGTGGAATCTTGCCATGTATATGACATCCTGCCAGGGCTTGTGCCTACGGAGAAGGCGACCTGGCAAACAGCAGCAGGGTAGTATGAGACAGATCCATGCATCTTGGGATCTGAGGGGAGACAGGCACAGGTTAGCAGATGGGTTAAATGACTCGACCAGCGCTGTGTAAATAATGCTGCCTTTTAACAAGCCCTCCAGGTGCTTCTGAAGCAAGCTCAAGTTTAAGAACTACAGATGTCATCAGTCCTAACCTCTGTGTTTCTCCTCTGAGCAGTGAGAGAGCCAGTAGATTCTCCAAAGCCTGCACCCAAGTCTTCTCTGACCACCAACCTCATTCAGAAAGCCAAGCGCCAGAGCAACACCTTCCCGCTCTTTTCTGAAGGACTCACGCGGAACCGAACTGCCCAGGAGAAAGTGGTGGCCTTGGAGCAACAGGTTCTGATGCTCACCAAGGAGTTAAAGTCTCAGAAGGTGAGCTCTGGCCCCAGGGAGGCTGCGGGCTCCAGGGGACCCCTCCAGACCTGGAGGCTTTTGGGCAAGCCAGACAGGATACATTAGTCCATTGGCCTGGCTGGGCACCAGCCAGTCTGTGGTCTTTAAAGGCCAAACTGCAGAAGACTGGAAATGTGCTGTTGATTACTCAGGAGCATGCTGTCATTCAAACTAGGTGACAAAAGGCTACCAAGGGCAGGTATCTCTGGAGACCTACTTTAGTAATTGTCTCTCGGACCCCTCCTGGAGGGCCGCACATGGTCTCAGCCCACACCCGAAGGAGGACTGTATTTGGAGGGGGGTGACCTGGAAGCAGGGTCACAGGAGGGGCTGCCAACAGAACTGGGGGATCTTTGACCTGGTAGCTGATAGCTGAGTGCAGATACCTGAAGGACTGTCACAGGACAAAGAAAACAGGCAGTGTCTGTGTGGCCCCTGGGCTGAGCTGGACCAACACAGAACTGTGACAGGGAGGAAGATTTGCATTTAATATAGCAAGAAGTTAATTACTGGAGTTACAAAAAGAAAAGAGCTGCATTGTCATTATAGAAAACAGATCTCACACACGGACATTAAAATTGTTCAAAAATCCTATAACCCAGAAAGTGAGTCCTGTTAAAATCCAGAAGCTGCTCATAAACTCAGGACAGTCACAAGGCAGGGATGCCAGGGACTGAGCACTGGGCAGCCTCTCTTTTGCATAATAAAAGCACTTAAGTGTGTACCATAGTTACCATAGATCCCAAGGGTGCGGCCTGGGAGTGGCGGGCTCCCTTTCCTCTGAGCAGAAGGCCTGAGCTATTGTGTTTGCACTTGGGCTCCCCAGCGTCAGCTTCCTGACCCTAGTTCAAAACGTGCTAGGCTAGGGAGGTAGGGTGTGTACTCTATTTACTTCTGAATATTTATTCTCCTCCTAGTACGTTTCTTTTCTTTTCTGCCCTGTTGGCGAAGACAGCCCAGAACAATGCTCTCCCTACCTAGTTTTGTCCCTTCTCTGCCATTCCTGCCCCGAAGACGCACTGACCACTGTTAGCTGGTCTCAGGGGAACCGGCAGAGACTTCACTCCTGGCAGGTCTGGGGTTGCATTGAATGAAGCAACTGGTGATTAGGGTTCTCAAAGGAGGGGACTCAGTCCTTCCTATATTCGCAATCCATGTGTTTATTCGCCAAGTATTTATTTATTTATTTTTAGAGAAGCGATCTCACTCTGTCACCTGGGCTGGAGTGCAGTGGCACGCTCATAGCTCCCTACAGTTTCAAACTCCGGGGCTCAAGCCATCCTCCCTGTTAGGGTGGAAAGGCTGGTAGGTGCTCACTGCGAGGGTGGAGAAAGCTCTCTCACAGCAATTAAGATAGAAAAGTAAAATGTATTTTATCTTCTTAGGAGAGAGAGAAAGAGAAAGGAAAGAGAGAAGGGGAGAAGAGAGCAGGGAGATGGTGTGGCACTCCAAAGAAAGAGAAGGGGATGCAAGCAGTGAGGCCTTGCTGATTTCAAGGGGGTCGAAGAGAGAAAAAAGTGAAAAAAATAGTGCTGGCTAGTGCTGGCTGTCAGCTGATAACAGACGTAGGCGGCAGCAGGTTGATAACAAAAACCGCAGGGATGTCAAAGTGTAAGACTTAGTTTCCTGCCTTCCTTGGAGACGGGATCATCACAGGAGATATGACTCTGTCCTCGAGATATGGTTGAGGCTGTAGCTTGTTCTTCACCTGTTTACGCAGGAACTCTATAAAAGCGGATTCTCAGAAAAACAATTTTGAAAAAAGAGATTTACATCTCTTTTCCGTACATTCAGCTCCTTTCGCAGTTGTGCAAAACAGAACTCCTGCAGGGTGCCTGTTAGTGAGAGAACTCACAGGATTGATCTGTAACTGCTACTGGGGAAATTGTAGGCTTAGGTATTTTCCTGTTATTTTTGCAGGGCTGCCCCTTTCGCTCTCACTTCAGCCTCCCAAAGCACCAGGATTCTAGGCGTGAGCCACCACGCCCAGCCAGCTGGGTCTCTGTTAAGGTTGTGTTGTGTGCATACCGTGTTCTGGGTGCTGCAAAGAACCGTGAGCACGAGGCACAGGCCTTACCGCGCTCACCTTTCATGGCAGAGACAGGCATTAAGCAAATCAACACCCAGATGTGTGATTACACGTGAAGTCCTGTCGTGCCACTCAGCAGCCCTGTTCCTTTTGACATCTTAGTTTTCCTGTTGGGGGCTGCTGGACGCCCCTGAGAGCCGAGAGGGCATTAACTGAGCCAGAGCAGTTGCCTGGGCCCTGGACTAGTGTAGCTTCAATCCCAACCCAAACCCAGAAAGGGAAAGAAATCCTCAGTGTAAACACGGCCTCTCTTTTCCCCTCACCTTCCATTCTTTCTAGAGTGTATGGGCAGCCTCCCTTGACTCAGCCTTTCTCCCTGAGGCATTATGAGTAGTCAAAGGAAGTAGAATACTCCTGGGAGACCTAGATTCTGTTTAGGTTTGCCCCGAGTGCCTTGCGCCCCTGGAGGACTCGCGGTTCTCCAGTGAATGAAGGCAGGACTCTGGGAGGTTAATAAGGGTCGCCCAGGCCGTTGGCAGCCCCCGTACATTCAGAGCAAAAATGTCAGGAGAAAGTTGTGCCAGCATTAAAGAATCTGGATTTTCTTATCAGGTTACTGTAAAGTAAACCTCAACTCTGTGTCCTGGGGCTGATGGTCTAGAGGAGAAGGAGTCTTGTGGCTTAGGCTTTGACAACGTGAGTGGATTTGCATGCCCTTGACCCACTCACGATCGCACCTCAGTCTTCAGGGTGACTCAAAGCACAGACTTTTAAATGAGGCAGCACAGGCCCAAATCCTGGCCCTGAGCGAGTTTCTTAACCTTTCTAAGCCCCAGTTTCCTCCTCTGCAAATGGAGTATAGCTGTGTTTACTAGAGAGGCCTGTGCCCGGACTCAGAAAGCCAGTGCCTGGCACCCAGCAGCAGCCCACAGGGTGCAGGCTCCAGCGATGTGGCTGTCGCTGTGGCGTTCCCCACCCTCACGTCCATCCCTTCCTGCCTTCCGGGGGCTCTGAGGCGATAGGGGAGGAGCCCAGCAGCACCTCCAGCAGCTGTCCTCGTGGGGCCAGAGCAGTGACGGGGGAGCTCAGGCCTGCATTCCACCTTAGGAAGAGGGGAACCCCAGCCGCCTAACACTAGGCTTTCACCTGTAGCCCAGATACCCAAACTAAAGAGGAAAGGAGAAAAGGAGACTGACTCTTGGTCCAGACGTGGGACAGAGGGAGCCAGGACAGCCTCTGGGTCCCCATTGGTGCCCCAGGCACTCAGAAATACTGCTCGGAAAGCCACTGTCCATCTGAGACCCTCAGAGTCCAAGTCATCCACCGGGGGAGTGGCCGCCTGGACTCCCAGGGCTACATGTGTAGGACGCCTCCGTGTGTCTCTTTAGCAGGAAGGCACCTTCTTGCTCCCCCAAGCTTCAGGAGGACGTGGGAATTCCATTGCCAATGGCTTTAGTGACCCTTTAAAATTTGTATCTCAAAGTCTGTTAGATGCTGTTGAGGGCGCACTGGGGCTAAATCCGTCCCCGGGGACCTCAGTGTCTAGAGGGGAAGAGAAGACAGGAGCACGGGAGCTGCGAGGCTGCAGCGTGGCTCGGCGCTGCACAAGGCTTTCTGCGCGTTTTCTCTAGTCCTTACAGCGGTTGTCATCCCCCTTCCCTGAAGAAGAAACTGAGGTTCTGAGAGCTCCTGCATTCCCTGGTCTCCCGGGGGCTGAGCCAGGGTTTGAGGGGGTGACTTGCCCATGGGCAAGGGCTGGTAGCAGACACAGGCACCAGAACTGCTCTTTAGAAAAACATGTGTGCACCACCCGCTGTGCCTCCCTGCTGTCATATCAAACCGCAGGACAACTCTGATACCCATTAGGCGTCATCTCTCCCGGCACCTGCAGCACCGGCCCCGCAGGAGATTTGGACTCCAGGACAGAGCACCAGATGGCTGATTGGCTGGGCGACTCAGACCCTCAGTTGACAAAGTGGCACCCAGCCTGGAGACCGTCTGCCCTGGCAGATGGAAGGCTGTTGTCCGTGGTGCTGTTGGCCATCTGGTGGCTGCCGGAATGATGAGCCCCTCTGAGACCCTGCCTGGGGCCCTCTGGGGCCACCCTAGCACGATCAGGATTACTGGGGAAAGGCAAGTCATGTGTCTGGGAAACTTGGTGGGGGCAATGTGTGGCCTCCCCCTTCCCGAGAACACCGCCAGAGACTTCCCAGCGTATGTCCCCGGCCCTGGGCCTGACACCATGGAGGGAGGCTGGGAGGGCCCTGGCCCTTTCAGCCTGGGGAAGGACTGTGAGCACACGTCTCTGTGTGGAGTAGGGGCCTTTATATCCCTTTTAATTATGAGTAATGTGAGGTTCAGTGAAGTGACTAGCCTGAGGCCACCCTCTTAGATACACCCCTGTGGATCTGGAACAGGACCTAAGGGCTGTGTCACTCCAAGGCCAGAACATAATGTCCGCAAGGTTCATCCATGCTCCTTTTTAAGGCTTAATACTATTCTATTGTATGTATATCCACATCTTTTTTATCCATTCCTTGGTCAGTGGACATTTGGGTTGTTTCCACCTCTTTGGTGGTGTGAATAATGCTGCTATAAACATAAGTTATTTCCATTTTTAAAAAGAAATTGAAAATCCATGAACCACACAGCATGGGGAAGCGAAAGGATCCTGGATGAGGAGTTGGGCACCGTCTGCTGGAGTCCAGTTTTCTCACACGAGCCACTGGCTCCCTTTAGTCCCTAGTCCCCCACCCCACCTCCCCACCCCCGTTCTCCTCCCTTGGGCTTCAGGCTCCCCATGTGACAGCAAGGTGACTGGACCAGAAGGTCCCCCAGGGCCTTTCCAGCCTCTAGGCTTCCGGAATCCCTAATCCATCCCCACTCCTCTCTCGCCCCTGCTAAGGCGCTCTCCCCAGACTGTCTCCTGTGCTTCTGGGGGTGGGCAGTTCTGGGGGGGCAGGTGGGAGCCTCCTGGGCTGGCATCTTGCTCTCGGGTTTTGAGAGCCAGAGGGGAAAAGAAAGAGAAAGAGGAAGTGAAATGAGCTTTCCCTGGGGGAAAGATACCCAGGCGGTTCTGCTCCTAGGGCAAGTCTGAACAGTTGTTTCTCTTGGCTATTTCACCGGGCAGTGATCCAAGGTAATCTCCAAATCTCAGAAAATGGTCTAGGCTCTCGTCATCCTGGAGCCACAAGAATGTTAATCTCTCTCAGCTGAGCCCTGCAAAGCTCATTCCAAACATTCCAGACACGTTCCTTTGGTTTGCACTCTCTGTCCTGTCCCCACCCCACCTGCCTGCCACACCCTAGGGCTCCCACAGTGCTGCACTAGCCTGTCCCTCCCAGGGCTTTGCTGGGGCTGTTAGTGCTGAGTCTGGAAACCCCCCTCCCACCTTCACCTCCCACCTGCTGCTTAACCGTCTCCAGCCGTTCTGTCTTCATGCTTAGTCTAAACCACTCTACCTTTCTGCAGAGCGTATTGGTCACCCCATTTGCACCCCAGGCAGAAGTCAGTGGTCCCCCACTCTGGGCCCCCACAGACAACCCTTGCTCCCCTCTCTTGCAGTAAATCATTCTATTGCTGTGAGTCACCTTTGCTCCCACCAGGCCTTGTAGTCCTCGGAGGCGGGAACTATGGCCAGTCCCTCTCTGGGCCCAGCACCTGGCACAGGGCCTGGCACTGAGTGGGTGCTTGACAAAGTTTAGACGGGTAGGTGGGTGAGTGGGTGGAAAAGAGGACCAGAGAAGGGACGATCACTGGTACCCAGGTTTCAGAAGATGCATGCCAATGTGGTCTTGTCATTAGCTTCTCAAATAAAGTCATGATTTTTGGCAGTTCTCCTCCAAAATGTAATTGTTCTTAGCAAATAACCCTATCCAACTGATCCATTCATTTAAAATGCTTTGGCATGGTGCAGTCGACATGTCTTTAGGAAACCATGTATTTCCAGATGAGACTGGCACAGCGCAGGGCAAGGTGGCCTCAGAGCACCACCTGCCTGGGGTGATCTGATCCTGCCCCTGAATGAATTCACACCTGTGCTGTGGGGCAGGACAGGCCTGAGTTCTGGGGAGATTAGAGGCTTGAAGGCACACAGTGCTGAGCAGACCTTGAGTTTCCACTGGGATCAATTGCCCCTGACAAGGGAAAAATCCATGTCTTGTTGCTGAGCTTTCTGGCGCTTCCTTCCGCCAGCCTCGCAGGCGTCATTTGGCGGCCGAGGGGGCTGGGGACAGACAGACTGAGCGAGGCTGTGTGTGTGGCAGTGCATGGGGACTGCCAGTGTATTACCTCTCTAACGCTGCCTCAGCTCGATTGGTCGTGACTGTTTGGATGCTATATTGAGAAGGATTCCGAGGCCTCAACTAGGCTTCGCGGGGAGTATGGAGATTAACTAGTAATGTCTGCCACAGGGGTGAGAGGGAAGGCCACGTAGCTTCCAGCCTGGTTTTGTCACTGACCAAGCACAGGCTTGGGAATCTGGATAACTGGGATTGAATTCCACTGCATTCTGCCGGGCCTCAGTTTGTTCAATCCTGAAATGGACGTGTACACATCAGGGTATGGGCTCAGCTGCAGTAACAAAGAAGTCTCATAATACCATGGCCTAAAACAAGTGAGAAGTTTATTTCTCACTCACATTAAAGAATCCTGAGGTAGGTGGGCAGCGCTGAGCTGGTGGGGCAACTCTGCCTTCCTCAACATGGAACTTCTGCTTGTGGGTCCAAGGTGGCTAGTTCTTGCCACTTCCTAGCCAGAAGCAAAGGGAACTGGACCAGGGGAATGTGGGTCCAGTGGTTTCAAAGCTGCCCCCATCCCTTTTCATTTCCCATTTAGGTAGAGTAGTCACTTGACCACACGTAGCTGTGACTGGCTGGGAAATGGAGTCAGGCTGGGGACCAGGGGCCCGGCTGACACCCTCTTGAACAGAGAAGGGAAAAGTTAGTGTTGGGATGAGGTGCCCGGGTGCCGCTGGGCGCCTCTCAGGGTGGCCGGGAGAACTGGAAATAACACGCCCGCCTCTGGCGTCTAAGGCACCCTCCCCACGCTCACTAGATGCTTCCCTGTCCCCGCCCAGGAGCTGGTGCAGATCCTGCACAAGGCGCTGGAGGCCGCCCAGCAGGAGAAGAGGGCGTCCAGCGCGTACCTGGCGGCGGCCGAGGACAAGGACCGGCTGGAGCTGGTGCGACACAAAGTGCGGCAGATCGCGGAGCTGAGCGGGCGGGTGGAGGCACTGGAGCGGGAGCGGGAGCGCCTGGCGCACACGGCCGGCCTGCGCGAGCAGCAGGTGCAGGAGCTGCAGCGGCACGTGCAGCTGCTCATGGACAAGAACCAGGCCAAGCAGCAGGTCATCTGCCAGCTCTCCGAGAAGGTCACCCGGGACTTCATACGCCTCCCTGACCAGCCCGCTGTCCCCCCTGACACCGCGGACAGGGACTTCCTGAGCCAGCAGGAGAGGCTGGAGCACCTGAAGGTAGGGACCCTCCCCCAGGCCCTCGGGAGGGGCGTGCTCTCTGCCTGCAGGCTCTCTAGGTGGCGTGGGCATGGCCCTTCATCCTGGACCATTCGCGGTGGGCTGCGGTGTTGGTGGAAGCACTACTCTACGTTTCCTCACGCGCTTCACTGGGTACCCAGTGCAGTTTGACCTTCATGTCCTGGGCTGCTGAAAAGCGATGGTGTCTCTAGATTATCAAATTAGAGATGGAAGAGCCCAAGACCAGCTGAGTCTGGGGCCTGGCCCAGTCAGCCACCTTTACTGCCATCCTGATGCCCCCAAGTGCCAGGGCAGCCCCTGCCCCCCAGCAGTCCTGCACATAGTACCGGTGACCTGCAGCTGGCTGGGGCTTGCTCACGGCAATGGCAGTAGTCGCTGCTCCCATTTATAGAGCTTGGGGAATGTTTACTGTGTGCCAGGCCCTGTCCTCAGTGCTCTACTGGGGTCATCTCCTTTAGTCCTTGCTCCA
Organism: Mirza zaza; assembly: GCA_008750895.1. NCBI lineage: Eukaryota > Metazoa > Chordata > Mammalia > Primates > Cheirogaleidae > Mirza > Mirza zaza. Next base: position 41,487 of record VSMD01134586.1, read on the forward strand.
GCCCTAGCAGGCAGTCACTTGTATGCACCCCACTTTATAGATGCAAATTTTGAGGCTGGGAAAGGTTAAGGACCTTGTCCAGGGTCACATGCCGAGGAAGTGGGGAGCTGGAATTGGGGGGCTCATATCCGCCGACCAGTCTGCCTGCTCTGCTGCCTCTCCTAGCTGTTGCCGCCATCCCCTCCTCCCCGTCCTTCCCCCTCTCTGTCCCTGTCTCTCCCCAGGCTGCCACGTCTCACAGGGACCAGTGGGACCACAGGGGCAGGAACTTTATTTGAGGTGTGTCGCCTGCCGTGGGCTGCAGCCTCCTCTCTAGACGGTGCTGACAGGAGCTGACCCACCCGGAGGCCCGGGTTGGGGAGGGTGCTTCCTGCCCCCATGGCCTAAAGGAGCCATGTGACCAGGGCAGTCCTGCCCTAGACCCTGCCACTCAGAGCCATGTGTGTGCAGTCATGCGCTGCACAATGATGTTTTGGTCAGTGAGATTACAAAGCAGCTGTAAAGTTCCTGTCACCCAGTGACACTGTAGCCATTGTAACATTGTAGCATACCCGCTGCCCTTTCTATGTTTAGATATGTTTAGATGCACAAACACCACTGCGTCACAGTTGCGTATGGTATTCAGGACAGGGACACGCTGGACAGGGCGGTAGCCTAGGAGCAGTAGGCTACACGACATAGCCTAGGTGTGCAGTGGGCTACACCGCTATGTCTGTGTAAGTCCACTCCATGATGTTTGCACAACAACAAAATTGGCCAATGGTGCATTTCTCAGAGCAGATCCCTGTCATTAAGCCACGCATGACCGTCCATGTGTATGTATAACCCTGGGAACTCCCGTGCTGCATATCAAGGAACTGCTGAGTGGGGCAAGGTGGAGAAAGAAAAGAAAAAAGAAATCAGGACGCTTTGGGGAGAGAAGCTCTCAGCAGGTAGCACTGACCAGTGGTCACTGCCCAAGCTGTGAAGTCAGATAGGCTTTTGTCTTAGTAGCTGTGTGACCCTGGGCAAGTCACCTCACCTCTGTATAAAAGGGCCCAACCTGTCCTGCCTCACAGAGTTGTTAGAAGGATAAAGGAAGAGGACATGAAACCCAGGTCCCCTTCCTTTTGTTTCAGCAAACACTGAAAAAACCACATAACCAGTTGCTGAATCTTTTCCCTTATTTAGTCTGAAATCAGAGATTCTTGTGGTTAAAACAAAACCCAGCCTTTCAAACGCAGACGCAGCTAGGTGGTGTTGGAGAGCCACCAGTCCTCCCACGTTGGGCAGTGGGCACTGCTTCCCGCCCTGTCCTGCCCAGCCGAGAGCCTTGCTCCTCTCTCCGCCCTTCCTGCTGGAGTCCACTATTCAAGACCCAGTAGAGTGGCCAGGATGTAGAGGTCGGAGCAATAGGTCAGCTGGGTGGCCCTAGACTGCCCAGAAAGCTGAGTGTAATCATGGGCTCACCTTGGAGACCGAGTGTGTCCCTGAATTTACATGTTCAGGAATTTATAACATTTTATCAGCGAAGCCAGATGCGAGGAGACTCCAGGTATGGATTCACATTAGCCAAACACACATTTCCACATGCTCCTCGGAGGCCCAGTGTTTTGTGCTTAGAAGAGTTGTATGTACTTGGTGTTCCCTATTTTCTAGCTTTTAGAAGACCCATCAAATGTCCACTGTCTTTAAGTTTGGAGAGAGAGTGCTGACGTTTCTCACTTGCCCTGTGATTGAGGACACTCAACTTTAGGGAAATGCCCCCTTGTTACTGAGACTGTTGTTTTGGAAATAGGATCATTGACCTCTTGAATGTCAAAGCTGGAAGACTGGGAAATCTCGTCTGCCCCTCATTTTCTGGCAGGGACAGCTGAGTTGGGGAGAGGGGAAGGACTGACCCAGGGCCAGGCAGCACAGGCTAGGCCGGGCCTCCCACGCCAGGCCACTGCCTTCCAGACTGGAGCACAGGGCCCCGTCCATGGGCATGTCCCAGAGAATGCCAGGTTCCTGATCCCTGCAAAGGCAGGCAGGCAGGCTCTCCTCTCGCCTGTTCCCCTTCTCTGCTGTGTTTTCCTTTTTATTGTTCCACTGGTGACTGTCATATGTCTTTTCTCTTCTCTGAGGTTTCTCTTTTTCCTCCCTACAGTTCTGAGCCACGAAGAGCACTCAAGGTAGGGCCATGAGCTGAATGGGAAGGGGACGCTCGCACTCGTTTCCCTGTCTGATGTGTCTGTGCCTTCCCTGGGGCTGGAAGCAGGGCACCTTATGTGACAGAAGCCTTCTTTCCAAAGCCCTGGCAATACCCGAGAGCAACTTCCAGGCCTGGGGTGGTAACAAGGAGGCAGGACCCGAGGTGTCTGGCAGTGTCCAGTGCTGGAGTCGGGGCTGCTGTGGCTCAGCGGCCTTTGGTGAGCACCGGCCGCGGGCGCACACACCTGGCTTCGGATCCTGGCTCCCTGCCAGTCCGGACCGAGGAGAAGTTACCGTCTCTGGGTTTATTTCCTCATCTATAGAATGGGAATTGTAGTCCTTTACCTCTTATCCACACACAGCACGGTGGCAAAGAGCAAATGAAACAAAATAAGGGATGGATGCCAAGGTGATAGGCCTGGCTCACAGCAGGAACTCAGGTAAAGGCAGACCCTTCCCTCCCTTTCCCCGGTGCTCGTTGCAGTTTCCCAGGCTTGGGAAGAGTCCGCAGCAGCAGCAGTGGGGGAAATGGCCTGGAGGGTCAGCGTGGGACACGAGGGCTCTCAAGCTGTCGGAGAGCTCAGTGAGGGAGAGGACAGCCACACTGCACTTGCCACATGCCAGCCACCTTCTAACCCTTTTGCACATATTAACTAAATGACTCCCCCAGCAACCCCTTGATGTCGTGCTATTATCCTCCTCATTTTCCAGATGAAGGTTGAGGCACAGAAAGGTCAAGCGACTTGTCCAGAAGCTCAGTGGTTAAGACAGGGTTTGCAGCATGGCCCCAGCGTCCCAGCCCCAACCTCCAGGCAGTGCCCAAGTTTTCCATGTGTTGTTATCCGACTGCCTGCCGAGTGGGAGAGGACACACAAGCCCACGTGCCTTCAGCCAGGAGGCTTCAAAGGACGCCCCTTGAACGGTGGGGACTAGAGTTTTGGCATCCAGGTGGGCTCCAGCTGTGAGGGAGCTCAGAGGGTGCCAGGCAGGAAGTCCTGTGGTTGGGGCTTCAGACGCAAACAGACCTGGGCTCAGTCACGCTCTGCCTTATGCTGCCGTGTGGCCGTGGGCAAGTTGCTTTCCCTTTCAGAGCCCCTGAGACCACATCGGTGTTCCCAAGAGCCATGACAGGGCATTCCTTCGGGGGTGCTGGGAGGATTACACAAGATAACCTGCTTAGTGTGGTGGTGTCATGGGGTCACGCCAGCGTGATGCAGGGAGCCTCGCAGCCTCTGTGTTCATAAATTTCTAAATCTCCAGACACTAGAATGTAGGTCTCTCCTGGGAGCGGGGAGTGGCCCTGGAGAATCCTGAACCGCAAGAGGTTGGTCCTTGTAGCGCCAACGTGAGAATTCTCCCCAGTCTCTCCACCCCTGCCACATAAGCACAGGGAAATGGGAGTGCTGGGGGAAGCAGGCAGAAACTTGCCCAGAAGAGCAGCTGGCACACACGGGGGAGCATTTCTGAGAGGCAGAGAGCCTGGGTTTGGATTTGGGGCAGGGGCGTGGTTGGAGAAGAGGGGGACGGGGCCAGGGAGCTGAACTGCTTGGGTCCAGCCAGGAGAGAGCGGGAGGCACGCTCAGCCGGAGCACAGCCTCTCAGCCTAGCCACCACGGGAGCCCACGGCGAGAGGCCACGAGGTGAGGTCAACCTGGGCTGTTCACTTCCAGCCACAGGAGCCCTGGGAACGGACCCGCCCATCAGGCCAGCGGCGCGGGGGAGGGCGGCAGACCCTGGGCATGCGTTGGAGCTTCTGGGCTGGGAGGACCTTGGAGATCATCTTGGCCAGAGTGAAGGCCCACCCAGGGAGGGCCAGGACCACCTGTGGGCTGAGCATACAGGGTGTGATGTTCTGCGGTTCCAGATAAGTCAGGGCCTGTCCAAGGTCATCCCTGCTGCAGCATCTCTTGCACTCACCCACAGCCCAGTACGTTTTGCAGAGTGGGAGAGAAAGGGGTGACGTTTCAGCCAGCAGATACCCCGTTCATCATTCGCTATAGCTGCGAGCATGTGTCATGTGACTGAATGGCTTCCATAGTCTCCATCCCAGCAGAGTAAAGATTGAGAGCTCTTGTAGCTGATCCTTCTCTGAGGCTCAGGTCCCTGCTTGAACCTTCCCAGTGCTTGTCCAGCTTATCCTTGTATGCCCCAGCAGCAGGCAGCTCACTCCCTGCACCAGACATCTTGCAAAGAGAAAACTCGGAGATGTTCATCACAGCAGTATTTATAATTAAAATCCAACCAGGCCGGGCGCGGTGGCTCAAGCCTGTAATCCTAGCTCTCTGGGAGGCCGAGGTGGGCGGATCCTTTGAGCTCAGGAGTTCGAGACCAGCCTGAGCAAGAGTGAGACCCCATCTCTACTATAAATAGAAAGAAATTAATTGGCCAACTAAAATATATATAGAAAAAAATTAGCCGGGCATGGTGGCGCATGCCTGTAGTCCCAGCTACTTGGGAGGCTGAGGCAGCAGGATTGCTTGAGCCCAGGAGTTTGAGGTTGCTGTGAGCTAGGCTGACGCCATGGCACTCACTCTAGCCTGGGCAATAAAGTGAGACTCTGTCTCAAAA